>VZTY01029985.1:50804-96933 GCA_013400935.1 Turnix velox | reverse complement strand
CTTAACTACTCAACATTTCCTACTCAACATTTCCCCCCTCCTTATGCTTAAATAAATTACCAAAAATACAGAAATTTTAGCAATATATATATACATATCATAATTTTAGATAAAAAATATACTAAATTGATAGCTAAATTTGAAAATATATTACTCTTATTCTACACTTAACCTTAAACTTGAATAAAAAACATAAGGCACACTTAAGCGAATAGTTTATATGAAATAGAAAATTAGAATAGTAAAATTAAAAATCTTAGCAGGTAGATGGTTTATGTCTGCTCCTGCATCGAGTCAACCAAGGCCAGGAGTCCCTCCAGAAAAAGAAATTCTGGGGGTGGCCAAGGGAGTCCTGTTCTCCGCGAATCCTGCAGCCAAGCAGAGGTCATTCCATCTTAATACTGGCCATCTTTAAGTAGTAAATTGAAACCTATCTTACCAAACTTAAGTATTCTATTGCTTATAGTAAACTTATAATAGCTGTAATAATACCAAATTCAAATCTAAACTTAATATTTTAAACTAACAATAACAAACTTAATTTTTTATTGCTTATATATAACTTACATAACTTACATAACTTATTTAACTTATTTATAACTTATATATAACTTAACTCCTCCTTAACTTAACTCCTAATTATGCGTTCAATATCAAACTTAACCTTTTATTGCTTATCATGACCTAAACTTAACTTTTCATTACTCAGAAATACCAAATTTAAAACCTTGAGCTCAAGCTTCTGGTTGCAACCTCAAACAGTAATTACCACCAGCTACAATAAACAACAACACTTCTTCTTGTTGCAAAAACATCAGATCTTCGGGAATTCACAGAATTTCAGGGTGCGGACCGGATGACTGCTGATTCGTCGTCCTCAATTACATTGGGGTGTATGGATTACGAGGGTGTTCGATGATTCGGTCCTGTGAACAAAAACTCACAATTTTTTATTATTTTATTCTGAAGGTCTGGTTTAATAGACTTAAGTGGGCACCATTTCACTCTGCCATCTTTCCTGACTGCAGCACACAATATGCAAGTACACATTTGATGATGAGAATACTCCCAGATTTTACATTAGTGAATGCTCTGAAAAAAATTCACTGGTCACCTGACAGCACAGGAATGAATTAATTTCAGAAATGGAGTATACCTCTGTGATTTCAAAAAACTAGGCAATTTCTTCTGAAAAAAATTGGTCATAGATGTAAAGAGGTACAAGAAAATTACTTTTTTTCCATTTATTTATTTGGGATGGTATATCAGTTTATGAATTTGTTATATAATATTTTCAAAGCTGGTGTACATGGAACTAATATAAAGAATGTATGCTATTAAAACTGCATTGTGATATGATAGTATATACTATCTTTGAGGACTGACCTTTGCATACATTCCTTATGAATGAGAGTTTTTGAACCATTATGCAGCGTGAAGTCTTTGCTGATTTGGAAGTAGTAAAGCAGCTCAAACACTGCTGACCATCCAAGACAAGCAGCCATGTGTATAAAGAATAATAAACATTGTATCTGATTCTCCTCAGATGTTCATTATGATTTTCTTACTAATTAGTTACAATTGCTTGTTTCTTTGAATAAATTTTTGTTGAGGTTTCTTCAGTACAGTGCTAAGCCTTGTGAAATGTAGAGCAAAATAGCACAAAGCTGGAAAGGCAGTTGTTCTCAAAAAAATATGTGGTTGTGCAGAAGAAGAAAGGCTTGAATTGTGAAAGGTCATGTCATTGCTTAGATTCATTGAGAACATTTGAAAGTATAAATTGTTGTTTGAAAGTCCATAGCCTAAACAGCAATCATCCCAGTGATACAAAACTACCTGTGATGCTCATTACAGTAAATTGCCACCTTGACTGAGAGAATACTGGAAAAGATAAACACTGTTTTCTCTTTGCATCTTGCTTAGTTGGTTCAAAACTGTTGATCAAACATTGCATGATAGTTCTTTTTAGGATGGATAACAGATTCTTGTGTGAATAGGTTGTCTGTAAGTATTGACAGAAGTCACAGACTGAGGAGTGGAAGTGATTACCCTTGTGGTATACTTCATTCTCTTCCCAATGCTCTTTTGGCTACAAGATGAGCCATACTTTCAACCTCATTTTTGTGTACATCTTCAATAACAGAACTTGTTAGTTCCACATCTCCTTGTGTCAAACCAGGTGGTCCTGCACTGGATATTTGGGTGACAGTATCCTTCTTCTCAGCTGTGATAATAAATAAAGGGCATAAGATCTGGCCCTCATAAACTCTCCTATTTTGGAAGCTTCTGAGTAACATCTGGATAAAATTATTTAAAATCATGTTCTTCCAAATTAAATATGTTTATCTAAATAATGGTATGTGCCATCAATGCAGATAAACTAATATTAGTCTGACGCATTGATTAACAGCAATAACATGAAAATCTCCCTCCATCAGTTTGTTTGTTTGATACATATGCATGGGCTAAACTAATAAATTACTAGATTTTGCCTCTAAGTTGTACCTTATTCTTGTACAGATATTCTAATCAGATTGAGATTCCTTTTGATGTACTATAATAAGGCAGACAATAATAAACCAATTAGTATGTATCAGATACCTCAGATGTAGGTATCTAGTGTGGCTTTTGGTGCATTGAAATAACCTATCTGGTTTCCAGCTGCTACTGTAGAAAGGCAGCTTTTCCAGCTCTTCTATTTGTCATAGAGCAGTCTTAGCCGGACATGCTCATGGATTCCTCCATTATCTCTTGCAGCTACTGCTGGTTAGTGAGGAAGAGTTTGTAAGTGAAGATTTTCTTATTTATCTGTTCTTTCTACTAGGATTGGAAAATTTAATCCCAGATACAGTATGCGTGGCTTTGGCAGCATGTCCAGGCAATAACCTGAAGCAGTTCCACATATTTTCATACATTCTATAAAGCTGAGTTTGCCCAATTGAAATAAACTGCAAGTTTTTGAAGATTCAAATATGTGGACCACTTTAAATTAAAGTTCCATTTATAAATAGTCTTTTAATATCTGTTACATGGTTGCCAGATGTACTCCTGTTCTTTTATGACTTATGATACAGTATATTGTACGTCTGCACTTTCTTAGGATGAATTCTCAGCAAGTGATTCTCTTGTGAGAACTATAAATAGGATGTAATCCAAACAAATATTTTTCAAATGTGGCTCATTTATACCTTTAAATTATGCCAAGTCTGAATTCTTTTTCTTGCATCAGATTTTGTCTGGGAATAAGAGAACTTCTCTATTATGTCTTACAATGGATAGAAAGGCTTAGTTCCCATACACTATTTATGCCAAGTTCTATGAAAAGGTAATTTTAATAATTTTGATTGACTATCTCTTAGCACATTGCAAATATTTCTATTTTATTGTTGATAAGTGCAAAGATAAGATATACATGTTTGTACTGGTGATTGATGTTTAACTTTCAGATCCATCTAGTATGATTGAAATAATGTGCATTACAAGTTCACAGATTGGGCTTGAATTTAGAGATTTTTGCTGATTAAGTCTTTCTTAAACTGCCACCTTGCCCATATATTTATGCAAATCCTGTAGACATTTTCATTGCTGCTAGTATATGGAAACTGACTAACTTCCTGTTTTACTTTGTCTTTCTAATTAAGGGATTGAGTTGCAGTTTGACTGTTGTTATATTTTGTTTTTTTCTCATAACAGAAAAAGATTTTTTGGGGAGTTACATTGGATTTCTTTTTTTCTTTGTCCTTTCGTTGAGTACTCAATGCTATGTCATCAACAATGTCTACATTTTCAAAATCTGTTGTGATGTGGGGTGGAATACATGTATCTTATCTCTATATTTTCTAATATTGAAGTTAATGGCAATACCAAACATGATAACAGAGAATACATCATTATTTAATATCAGCCCGTATAATTAATCATTCTTTCAAGTCTGTGTTTAACTATACAAGCTCCAACATAATGATGGTAATAATTTTTGTTAGAATGTAATAATAATAATAATAATACAAGATATTCTATAGTGATTTCTGACAGAAGCTCTTGACATGCTGAGGAAATCAATGCAGTTTGTGCTAAGTGGTAAATGGTATTTGATGCTCTCTTTGATGATCATACTTTAAAAATCTGGGCAACACATGAAATGCAGCTCATTCTTACTTCAGCTCTGAAAAGAAAAAGTGCTTAAAATTACTTACATCCTTATAAGACTCATTTTTTGGTATCAAATTCAAGTGTTGTTACACTAAAGATTTTTCTTGGTCCCATATCATTCCCCCATTGCTTTTCTTTCATAGATTTTAACTATTTGTAGGTCTTCCCTTTGTGATTTGACATGTTTAATGTTTAGTTCTGGAAATGTATTTTGTTTGTTGAAGTGTCCTGTGATGCTAGTTGAGTTAGTCCTTGGAAAGTGATGCTTCTTGTTTTCACTGTGTGTTAAAGTTTTTTTTTTTAAATGTTTATTCCTGACAACCTTTCCAGACAGTGTAAACTGTCCAGCTGGGACCTTATGAAGCTGATCAAGTGATTTACTTTCAGAAACCACTTCAACTCCTTTGGTGATAATAACCACATACTTCTTCCTCTTGCCCTTTTACCTCCATTTTTTACTGCATTCTTTATGCAGATTATTTTTTCCTCCTTTTTATCCAGGAAAAAAGACATCTCCAAATGCATTTTTGAAGTGCTGATGCTTGCTTTTTTTTAACATAGTCCTACGTAGAGTCTCACAAGTTTGTAGGTTGATTTGTCTGGGAGCAAGCAGCAATTCTATCATACTTATGATATTGCCACCCTAAAAATACAGTAACATATTCATATGTCTTTTTATGGTAGACTCAGGTCATATAGTACCTGAAGTCTGCTCTTCATTTTAACCGTAAGTAGCTGTTCAGTGTTTTTATAGTGTTTTCGGATGGAATGGCCTTTCACTGGTGATGAAACACTGATTTGGAGACTGGCTAAGTTTACTATTTACTTCATTGTCCATGGAGCCACTCTTTATTCAAAAATAGGTTGTAAAATGCACAGAATTTGGTAATTAAAAATAATTTATTAACTTGATTAATTAAAGTTACTGCACTGAGAAACTAGACACACACTTCTCTTGTGTTCCCACAGAATGCTGTGGCAGATAATCTTTTGTAGGATATGGGCAGTACTTTTGTGGCCATGGTTATTGCTATTCTTTGTGTAATTGAATTGGAGATTACTAAAGTTTGAGAGTTTTATCTACAACCTTCCCCTTTTATTAAGTTTTAGACAAATTGTTAGTCTAGTAAAAAAAATAGAAGTTGTGGAGAAAGGAGGCATTCTGCTGCTTGCTTGCTCTTTTGGTAATGTGCTGTGGGATAAGAATTTTTGGAGCTCACAGGGTAAAGATACCAGACCAGACTGAATTAATGTGTTTTCGTTTGGAGTTTGTTTTAGAAGAAAAATGAGATTTTAGGGATGTGAAGAAATGTTCACCTGGAACATTGTTTTTCCATGTGTTCTTAAAAGTCTGTCGTTGCTTGGCTAATTGCTACACTCTGGCTTGCAAAGAAGATTAAGAATCACTTTTGTACTGAGTTATATATTTGTCAGACATTCTATAACACACACTCTAAGTAAAACATTACTATACAGAATCATTATATGTATGACACTTTCAGTGTACAAAACTAAATTTTAAAAATGAGCAACCCACCCCAATAGACCTGAAATGTAGAAGTGAAGATTTTAAAGGGGTTCATTAAGTTGCAATATGAACTGTTATGCCTTTCATCATTCATATGCCTTTCTTCTTCATGGTTCCTTTCTGAACATAAAATTGCTTTAGAAATATAATATCAACAGAGAAATATTGAAGTTTTGGCAGCTGTATTTAAGGGCTCAAAGAAGGCATGAGATTTGTGAAAAGTAGATGTGCCTGTCTTCACAATGGAAAGTTAGAACTCTCAGAAAAATAGAAGAACAGAGACTCAACTAATCTGTTCACAGATACCTAATGGGCATTAGTGACTAGAAAAAACAAACATGGAGTTTTCAAGGTAAATCATGTTACAGCAACCTAATTTTAATCTCTGGCAGGTTTTCTTGTATAGATTAGAAGCAGCACATGTCACATACACCTTAATGAAGCTTTTGACACTGTCTCAGGTGACATTCAGCTAAGCAAATCAGTACAAATAGGTGTAGAGAAAAATCGTTGGCATATTCCATATGTCATACTCCATATGTCAGCATTTCCCGCCAAAATCGAAAAATATGTCAAGTGGAGTACTTCAGGGGTTTCTCTTATGTTCATAATTGTTCATAGTTTCATTAATAGCTTGAATGATGGAACAGAATATTTAATTCAATTTTTTGTGGAGAAAATAACATTAGATTTAATAATTTTGAACTAAAACTAGACAATAATAGAATTTTAAAGTAGCTTGACCAATTGCAGCAAAGTTTTTAAAAAATACGCTTCAATTACAGTGTGTAAATGCATTTAGGTAGGAATCATCAGAGGTCATGTTTTTATGATATATTTAGTGATGATTTGTAGTTAAGTTAGATAAACATAGAGTAGGTCTCAGAGAAAGCTAGTCTGAAGTTTTTAAGAACTAGTTAGAAAAACATGTCTGAGTGATGGTTTATGTGTCTCTGATCCTGCCTGCTGGCTATGAAGTGGATGAAACAGACTCCCAAGTTCCCAATCTACTATGGATTCTAGTGTCAAATGAACTCCTGCTTGGCAGGAATCAAAGCCATGAGGCTCTGAATCTATTTTAGTATCATTTAGCTGTCTTTGAGTGGATGTGTGGTGAGTATAAATGATCTCCAAAATCAGACCTATGTGTGGGCTTGCAGAAATCTTTGTGTCCATCTAACTTGCTCTGAACAGAAGTCATAAAATGCCCACTGGAGTTACTGTGTCTTGAGATAAACACTTTTGAAAATCTCACTCTGGATTTATCAGACTAATTTAATTTTTTTAAATGGATCCACATTACTGAATGTATCAATACCCCCATGGTTTCGACATCCATGACTGGATGTTGGTACCATCAGGAAAGACGTGATCTTTTTGTTCTGAAGAGTAATTACAGATGAATTTCCCTCTGTTCTTTTATTTCTTTAATGGCACATTCAGGTAATTATTTTTTGCTTTCTTCTTCTATCCTTTGCTTTTTCTCTTTTACTTTATTCTTTGATTTTTCTTTCTTTAACTGATCAGCTTCCATTTCTCACTTAAAGACTACGTGATTCCTGTCATGGGCAAAGAAGATCTGCTGATGGTAATACTCACAACATGTTGCTGGGCTTGATATGAATAGAAAATAATCATACAGCTTAGTTTCTCAGGTTGTGTTAGAGTCAGCGCTCTTGTACAAGGGTTCTATTTCTGCATTAGCAGCTCACAAAAGCACAGCAAAGCAGAGGAGAAGAAAACATTGGGACAGGAGTCTAAATTGAACTATGAGCTTCTATAGCGTAGAAAAAAACCCCAGCTGTCCTCCAAATAAGACATATGAGTCATCTTCTCTATATGTTGTACCATTGCATGTGGTGTCTGCAGATTTGCTGTTGTTTCCAGCAGCGTGCTGTGGCCTCAGTGTGTGGGAAGATTTCATCACCATGATATCACTTGTAACAGTAAAGTTACTGTTTACACTTGCAGCAGGTTACTCACTTATATATGTGTTGCTACCTCTCTCTGACTGCCCCAGACTGCACTCCAGAAATTTTTCTTTGCTGATCAGGTTTATCTGCTCTAAAGGCAGGCAGTCTAGTCTTTCCTTGACCCAGGGAGCAGCAGCAACCTGTAAGATGGGAGCAGGAAGCTTTTGTCCTTGCTGCTCAGCCTTGGCCTTTCAAAGTAATGCAGCATACAGTAACTGTGAACAAAACAGATCTATCCACCCCAGTAATTTTCAAGGATCTATGTATCAATTCATAATCCTTCCTGAGTATTCAGCTTGAGGATTTAAGTGGACCTGTGGAAACATATACAGCATCCATTTCTCCCAGATTCCTTTCAGCCATTTGTAGCTCTAAGACTTGGAACACTGTCATAAGAATTACTTGCTTAACCTGTGAATGAAAAACTACATAAATCTCTGACATCTTTGCTAAATTGGTTGACTCTGCATGAACCCAACTTTTGTCACATATGTAGAGATACTTCAGAAAAATTGCTGGTTTTTCTTCCTTATGTGTGGAACAGTTTTTCTGTATTACCAATAGCAATTCAGTCTTGCAGCCTACCCCTGAAGCTGGACATGTGATTTGCATTGCTGTGTGTCTTGATAATGGACACATCTGCATTCAAGTGAAAAACTGTGTATTTTTGACAACTGCAGCCTTTCCTATTAGGAATTTATAAGATAAATGCCTTCTATATTTGGAATCCAACCTCCCTTTTTTCCTCCTTGAAGAGATCAGACTTTAAGCATGTGTGCAGCAAAATTTCTGATATTTACCGGAGTACTTACAGATGTTTGCATTAAAATATAGGCTATAATAGTTCAATTCATACTAACAGCTACATTATGTAAAAAGTTATATCCTGTGATAGGGAAAGGAGAAAATAGCAGCGAAGTGCTTAGGACTCCTTGAGTCCCTCCCTCACAAGAGGCAAATAGTAACTGAATTGGCAGCAGCTGGAGATTAATACCACCCTTTCACAGGCCCCTTAGCACTCAGTGCTGCATTAAACAGGACACAAAATCTCACATTCCCTTTCTGCTGTGTTATACTTGTTGCAGTGGAGAATAAGTGGATGTATGTTGGTATTTTTGTGTACGCCCAGTCTGTGAAAGTTCTTACTGACTTAGATCTTCCTGAAGCATCAAGTTCAATGGGACACTGTCAGTTCAAAAATACAAGAGGAACTTTGATGGGAAGCAGAAAAATTGGACCCAAAAATGAATCATGTATTTGTTAAATACTAAGAGCCCGACTAAATTATTTTTAGTAATTGAAATAATTTTTGGAAATTCAGTTATTCTTAAACTGAAATATGCTAAAGACTTTGTAATTTGGGAAGGTGAGAGTATTTTAAAATGAAAGCTCTGATGAACTATAGTGTGGTGTATGAAGTAATTTGTATTAAATCTTTGAAAGATCTGTTCACTTCATACACATGAGTCATCATATTTGAAGCATATGGGGAAAATTTAAAAGTAAGCCCAGAAAATTTCTAGTCCACAATGGGAAGAAAAGTTTTAATATTTGAGTTCAAAAGACCTACCTGTTCTTACATTTCTTTTACAATTGAAGTGGAAAGGAGCAGAGGCAAGTATTCATGCACCAGGACCCATTACCCCCATGTCTGAGGAAGTCAAGGGACTGGGACTGCACCACATAATGTGGAATTTCAGGCTGTACCTGTTGGCACCAATAGTAGGACAAAAAGCTCCTGTTACCCTCTTCCAATTAATTTGCGTTCAATTAAAAGTGAGGACTTCCTGAGAAAGCACCATATTTATTCTTCTTGTACTACTGTTTTTATGCCTTTTTGTAAGAAACTTCAAAATAAAGATGCTGTCTCAAGCTTCAGAGGAACTTGAAAGTAAATGTGAGTTTGAGTCCCATGATACTTTAAAAGCAAAAGTTCTGCTTTCCTTTTTAAGATAGTTGATTGGTAGGTACATTGTAGCTGTGAGCTTTGGCTTATCTTTGTCCTAGAATCTAGCTCATTTCAGCACAGAATATCTAAAGCATTCTGCTATATAAATCTCAAGTCTCCAAGGAACCATCTTTCTATATGTGACATTAATGAGGTACACCTGCACAGTGTTTGACTATTACACAGAGCTTTGTGTCATTACATTTATCTCAGCTATCTGAATCTAGCAATACACCATAACTAAGACAATAAAAAGGGAACAGTTTGCTCATTAGGAAAGCAAAAATTTCAGTGTTTTGGCTTTCATTCTTTGTAACATCTGTTGTACAGCACTAGTTTTGATGAATATCTAGATGTCTACATATGCATTTATGAAAAGAATAGTGGAAATTCTGTTTCTTCTCTGGTATTGTCACTAGGGAGAGGGCAAGGCACATACATAGTCTGAAAACTGGTAAAAAGAGATGCTATGTAAACTTACTGCATTTTGGTTAAATTAAAAGCAATTTATTAGCTTTGTTTATCTTGCCAAGTGAACTACTAAGTTGTTCGACTGAATGTATGTCCATATAAAAAAGAAATTCAGAAGGGTCAAAGATAAATTTTAAAAGCTCGGAATGAAGAAAGGAATGCAAGATTTAGGGAACCTGCTGGTATCTGTAACTTCACCTGCTTTCTGTTAGGCTGAATTTTTATCCTAATACCTGGCTTTAGACTTCTGTTTGGGTAGAAATATTGTATGGAGCAGGGTGATTTTTGTCTAGCCCTTGCAGAAGTGAATACCAGCTAAACATTTCCAAATTTGGAAGACTGAAAACTAGATAAAAGATCCTCCATGGTGAAGGCAGAACTGGATCTGGGCTCCTCAAAAAGCACAGGCAAAACTAGATTGGGGTTTCTGAGCCGTGTGAGCAAAGTTTTTGGAGATGTATTTCTGGCAGGAGTGGGGAAATCCTTTAAGATGAAAAGCAGTTGGATGGGATCAAGGGAAGCCAGAGAGGAGCAGAATAAGGGGGGTGCAAATGAAAAGAAAGCTGAACAGAACAGGAAAACTGAGAAGGCAAGAAAAAGAGAGGAAGGGATGGAAAACTGGTAAAGAACTGGAAATAAAGGGTGTTGTGAAGGTTGTGAAAGGCTGTATTCTTTCTATCCTGCCTTCCTGAAAGTATGCAGCTTTCCTGAAATACACACTTTCCTTGCCCCTTACATCCATGCTCTTTTTTTGGCCATTCCAGAACCCAGAATTCCCTTGTCTCCACTACATTCCTCCTACTCTTCAGGGTTTCCAGTGCCTATGAGGCTGAAGGAAGCTTAGAAAGCCACATCTGATTCTGCTTCCCCAGGGACTGAGGAAGATCAGCTGCTGCAGTAGTAGAAGCAGCCCCACACTGTAGTAATTGCTGTCCCATAGAAAATAGGTCCCTCCTGTAATGGTGTCAATAACATCAAGCCTGGCTTTCTAGGGCTCTGGTGAACATAAAGTGAGGAAGAAGAGAGCAGACTTTTACTTTCTTCATCAGTGTTACCCAAGAGGCACAATGTACTGTAATACTAATGAATAATATGAATTCGCAGAAACTGAATCAAGGGTTAGAGAGGAGCAGAATTTGATCCAAGCTAGTGCTCTTCAAGTATTGCTTGTAAGTATTCTGTAGCACTGCTTATCAGTTGAAATTCTAGAGTTGGATACCTGCACAAAGGACTTTAGATCCCACTGAATAGAGGCGCACATACTATTTAAATGTGCTAACGAAAAGTTAGAGTTACAGATGGGCTCTGTCAGTATTCCTTAATTAACATTTCAGATTCCATTCAACTTTGCTAACTCCAGCAAAAATATTGCCACATTGGGCACTGGGGAAAAAAACCAACCAAACGAAAAGGTCTTTGTAACTATTTGTGATCCAGTCTAAAGAAGAAAAGTGTCTGTTTGCCTTGAAAGGTTGTTACTCTGTGTAATGTACCTTTTAAAGAAACAGTCCATTAAGGTACTTGTTCAATCATTTGATTTACTGAAGTGCATTGATGTACTAGAGCTTTTTTGAATTCAGTGTAGTAACTTCACATACACATACACATGGAACTGCTGTAGTGCTGAGCTCCTTTTGAATCATAATTTAGGCTGATGCTGGAAAGCTGCATATTCTTAATTTATTTCTGTATACTTATCTTTGCTGTTTCACCTTTATTCCATGTGATTTAATTCACTGTTGTCACTTGCAACATTTTCTTTTATGTGTTCCAGTTCATGCTCCAGTTGTATTTTTTTCCAAGATAAACAATCTTCATTCCCCTTTTAATATGTGCTTGAGCTGCTGTAAACTCAGATGTAGTATCTCCATTTTCATTTCTTGAAGATTCCATTTATCAGAAAAGTCCCTTCAACAATGTTTCTGACTCTCTTCTGCATTTTGCACCACTTGCATAAAATGGGTAAGAAATGCAGGGGAAAAGACGCTCAGCACACTAATGGTATCCATTTAAAACATAGAAAATAATATTTTTTCTTTTTAAGCTGCTTAATGTGGATGACAGGCATCTTCAGGAAGTAATGAAGTAACCCAGGGTATAAGCAACTAACTGTAGGTAACCAGGGAACTTAAGTATGATTGTACTTACTTTACACCCAAGTGCTAGATATTGGCCTGTAGCCATGTGTAATGGACTGAATGTCATACGTTCCTTTCTCCGACTGCCTTTAATTTTATAGTCTCATTCTTCCTTCCTTGTCTGTATGGACAAACCACTGTGGCATCTGTGGGAGTGGATGGGATCCCACAGAGAAACAATATATAGCTCTGGGCTGGCTGCCAAGGTGGATCACAATTACAGTTATTTCCACTTGAAGGTTCAGGTTTCCCGCCTCCACAGGTAATAACCAAAAGAGTGAGTTCCATGCCATGTGGCACATCCAAGATACACATGGACACTTCAGCTGACAGCAGAGACAATCATACACATTCACTCTACTCCAAAGTATTAGAGTAGTTTATGCATTTTAAGTCTCAGTCTGCAGACTGAGTATAGCCTTTTTTGACATTTCACATGCTTTGAAAGTAAGTAGTTTGGTTTACTTCTGTAGGACGCTTATGTCACACTATTTCATTTTAGTTTAAAGGAAAAAATGTTTTACTTCTGAAAAGTTGTTGTTCCATTTGTGCTATACAAAACTGTCAACAGAGACAGTCAAAATTCTTTTTGGTGTACTAGAAGCCAGTGAAAATGTCTGCCAGAAAACAAATATCCCAAGGAGCACATGAGTAAAGCAATAAAACTTTCTAATCAGGCAGTAGAGCATGTGGCACAAGCCAAAACTTGACTCCAGCAACTGTTTGGAGCCTCTGCAACACTCAGGAGACTGCTGAGACACTGTTACAACCTCTTTCCTGGGAAAGTGATCAACAGAATGCAAATCACAAAATTAAAAGTAACAGCACTCTTATAAAAACTCTGATTCTGCTTTGGTTAGGGGTCTGTGAGAGGAATTTGTCCAATGCTTGTGACCTGCCAGGTCTTACTGGGGGATTATTTTCAGTTATCTTGAAAGGCAGAGGAAGTGGTTTTGGATGCTGATAAAATGTAGGATGATGATGAACATAACAGATAAAATAAAGCCACAAACCACATGACAGAAAGGGTTTGCACTGTACGAAATTATTAGACATCCATGTCTGTCAGCAAAATTCTGTGAGTTGTTCTGCAAAATAATGCCTAGTCACCATTTGTACAGATGGGTTTAATTTCAATTCTGTTTAGATTGAAGGAGAGGTCCTTTAAACTTCTCAATAGCCTGATAAAACATGTAGTGTCCTTCTCTTATCAAAAACAAGTTCTGATGGTTACACAATTTTCCAATATCATGGCATGAGATACAAATATAATTTTGTAGGGAAATTCTATAGGACAGAGGTAGCTATGTGCTTAAGGATCTGCCCAGCTACAATTTTATCTGGTTCATTTTGCTTTAGGCAGCCTACTGAAAACTGGTACAGTATTCATATTTTTGTCATAGATCAACAGTGTCATTAATGGAATTGATATTAATTTGTACTGCAGCTCTTTTCATCTGTTGAATTTAAGGAGAATGAAAGCATATTCCATCGTCTGTGTAGCACTGAAGACAGTATATTGAATTTCAAACATGACAACCCTGATGGGAATAGTTGGATTTCACTTTGGTTTCATCTCTCCTATTTTAAATATTAAATTTTGCCAGTAATTTATGTGCAGCATTCTCTCAGCACATTAAAGGATTAAATGTTTGTGGAAGATTCTGTTTAAGAATGAGCAAAATGTCAGTGTGACTTTAATCTCCTCCCAAGCTTTTGCATATCTGACCTTCTCAAATCTGTTCCCCTTTTTTTCTCCTATAATGCAACAGATTTTATTTTACATTCATTATACTCCTAAAATTTAATAAATATTGTGTCACCAGCACTTAAATGAGGCTTATAAGCAAAATAAATTAACTCCAAAGATGTTGAAGCATTTTAAAAATTTCTCTTCAGGAACATATAATGTATAATAATAAAGGAAGATAAAATAGTAAAATAAATGCATCAAGATATTAATAAAGTAAAAATAAATTGCACTATATTAATATTCATATGTCATTTCCTCCCTTAAACTTAATTTTGACATCTTATTAACATTTTTTTTCTGACATCTTTTTGTAAAGAACTTAACAATGGCAGATTCAGGAAAGCCTCTTGCTCACGTGCTACTAGCTGCAAAAATGCTTATATAACATTTGAATTTTTTTTCAGGGTGGTTTCTTCACTCACAAGGCACTAAAGCACTAAGAGAAACTGTTATCAATGCCATTTTCAGGAGGAAGCACAATGAACTGTTAAATTTCCCAATTCTGTACATCACATACATGATCATTACATTCTACTTTATTACTTGGGAAAGAGATTTGTAGTATATTTCTGTTGTTCAATTTATATTGTCATCATTTAGTTCTGCTTTTGATGCAAAGTATGTAAATAGCATCCTGCCTGTGTCCTTATACTTTTACTATGAATGTTTTATGAATTCTCAAAGTGCTTTTATGATGTTATCTCAGTGATATTAGTACCAACCAAATTATTATTTTCACTTTAATCAGCACAGCAGTGTCATGACTATACTGTCATATGGATTGCCATATAGTGATGCCATGCAAAAAGCATTTTGGTTTCTCATTCCAGATGGGAAGAATTGCTTATCTCAACTGGCTGGTTTATTAATCATATAGATATTTGCCTTTTTGAGCAATTGTTCATATGTTGTATGTATACATATTTTCACAGTGAACATTTATTGATTTTGCTTATTACGTGTGAGTAGTATGGTGTCAGTGCATATTTATACTCTCACTTGTATTTTCCTATAATGATGTATGTAGCTCTACCTTATTAGTTCAACTGGGCTACCACTTGCAGAGGTTCTGTGACTGAAACTTACAATGGAGTCTGTTTTCTGTGTTAGTGTAAAACTAACTTGATTAATTCATCTGAACCTATTCAGAAAACAGATGAAAAATTCTTTACAATAGGAAAGAGCTGATGGCCCAAATAGAGATATGAATGAAAAGTTCAGATAATCAGGTTTTCAGTGTGAAAAAGCAAAATCTTTTGTATGGCTTGATCCTTTGTTTCTCTCTGATGAATTATTTGCTTTGAAACAAATGGAGATAGTTTGTAAGAGCAAGAATTATTTCAATGAAAAAAAATCCTGTGGCTTTACTACAGAAATTGTAGGGGTAGGAGACTGTAATACTGGATCAGAGATTTTACTTAGTTATCATTGAGGCTGAAATTTACTAATTAAGGTAAACTTGATTTATCAATCGGGTTTCTTGAATGCAGCCTATACATGGCTTCTCTGTCTCCATTGACATGGAATTAATAGAATTAATAACATGGAGTCAATGGAATCTGCACTTATTTAGAAGTAGAATTGTTCCCTAAAATGTAATAATCTGTCCAAAATTTAGAAATGCTGTAGTGCTGTAGCTGAGAAAAATCAAAAGCTTCTTCCATTGTAACCCATACCACTTCTGAAACATGTATGTCGTATTTAACTTTTCTGTAACTAAATTTTTGATACTTTAGCCATTTTTACAGGTTGCTTTTACTAGCAAGTTTTGCATTATAAAATCTTTATTAAAGAAAAGAGTCCTTTAAAACAGCTTAGAATCATAGAATGGTTTGGGTTGGAAGGGACCTTAAAGATCATCTAGTTCCAATTCCCCTGCCAATCCATATTTTCAAGTATCTTTTCATGATAATGGTACTGAACACTATTTTTCTATTTGGCCCACTCCCCTATTTAATATAATCTTTCTGTGTCTGCGTAATCACTTTTTGCTCTGCGAGCTTTTTTTTCCGCATGTCATCCAGGATGTGAAATATGTTTTCTTTTACTGTTTAGTAAATATTTATTCTGTTTTAGATCACGAACAGGTAATGAATTTAAAATTGATGGCTCTACCTTTTGGTAAAAACATAAACTTTGAACAAACCAAGCAATTGACACCTCAGTAACTGGAGGATGGCAAAAAAGAACTTATATTTTTTACTTTACCGTTTGTATTATTTCCAGATTAAAAGTTTATTTTAAGTTTCCAAATTAGATGAATTACAATTGTATATTATTCAGACAAATTGTCAAGCTCTGGGTCAGGGGGATGTAAGAGACAACAGTCTGAGAGAAACTTGTGCAATTCTACCTGCAGTATGACTAGGGAACGGGGCACAAAATCTGAGAGCAATGCCTAGTTTTCACTTTGTTTCCCTTTTTTTCAATTCAGAGTCAAATGCAATAGCTTAAAGCACATACAGTGTAAGATAACCTGTTGGTCTTTGTACTTGAATGGAGCTGGGGAGAAACATTCATGCATGCAGTCAGAAAACTTGTTGAGGTGCTATTCTGTAGGTAAAGGAATATGAAAAAGTAAAGGAATTAGACTTTGCCTTATAAAACATCTCAGGCTAATTTGGACTCAATGATAGAAGGTCAGAAAACTTGTTGAAGCACTTGGCTTGAGTTAGGTCAAAAATTCCAATAGGCTCAGAAACCACTTGGCTGAAGTGCAGGCAGGGGGAAGGAGATACACCTCTTGGTGTGTAAACAGGTTGTAGAAGTTCTGAAATATGAGTAAATGTCTTATTACAACAAAAATTGAATTGATATGATTTTTATTATAAAGCTGTAGCCTGCAATATTCTTCCCAAACTGACTGAAACTTAAAACTTAAGACTGAAAGACACAATTATGCTTCTGCAGCTTATTAAAAGCAGAAGGGGATAGAAAAATATCATTGTGCAGTATCTGTGATGAGAAACTGCTTGAAAGAATTTGATTTCTATGTCTTTGAATAAGTAAAGACCTTGAAAAGATTAAATCTTTCTCCTTCTTCTTTGTTTGAATTTCTCAGGCAGCTGAGAATTCTCCTTGTGAGGTGGAATTGTAGATCAAGCCTATTGCTCTTACACCACTTGGTTCTAGCCTCCTGACTCAGCAGCAAAAATTGGAAAAGTCAAAACTACTGCTATCGATCTTCACCCTGCAGAATGACTTGTGAAATTAGAGCCAACTTGAGGCTGTTTTACTTACATAGGGAGGGGTATTTCCTCCTCTCCCCATCGTGTCTACGTCTGTGCAATCTGCTTCTCCTCCAGTGCATTTGAAAGAGCTGTGATTCTCTAAAGGTCTTGCTCCTCATTTCTACAAGTCTGGAAAACTAATGGGGCGAATCACTTGTGTTACACAGCCAGAACAGTATGTTCAGCTTTATTAATTTGAACTGAATATCTGCATTGCCCAGAAATTCATCTGTTTTAAAAATTCAATGAACCAATCAAAAATCCACCGGAAGATGATGTAATTTCGAAGCAAATCATGGTTGACCAGAATATTTTCCTAGAAGTTCAGTAATGGTGAACCTCAAATGAGAGGGAAGCTTGATGTCCTTGAAATGTGAAAACAAAGCTTTGTATTTTCCACCTGTGGTCTTTCCTGCAGTAGGCAAAGACTGGTGAAGTAGTTTCGCAAAATAATTTCTATTTCACAATTAGATATAGAACTGCTGTGCGAAAACAAGCTTTTACTGCTACTGCGTTTTCTGACATTGCCATGTGCAAATTAATTTCCATCTGCCAAATCTGTGAGTTTGGCTGCAGACTTCATACCCTGGGCCTCCTAGCATGGGGCTGCCTCCAGGCAGCAGTCACGGCTTTTTACTGCTTTTAGAACTTGCTTACTCTGAACTCAGCTCAGCCACATTACCAGCTTTATAGCCCACTTTTACACATTTTTCCAGCTGGTTTTACCGAGACATAGTTAGTCAAATAAATTGATGCAAGGTCATACAGAAAAGTTTACTGATGATTCAGGAGGGTTTTAAAATACTCCTTGAAATAAGATAGTCCATCAAATGTTTTTTCTCTTTTAGGAAATACCAACTAAGTTAAAAAATTAGAGTGCTGGTCTAGAATTTGTTATCACTGACTTGTTCTGCTAATTCTTAACATTCGCAGTTCTGAAGTGCACACTAATGATCTTGCTCTAAGTTGTTGAATTATCTTGATAATGCTACAAGAAAGGTTATTACAATTGGTAGTCTTTGAATAGTCTATGTACTAAAGTGAAAGAGGATGCAAAAGACACAGAGGTATGCTGTCCTCAGTAGTATTTTGTTGCAATGTTGAGAAAGAATTCAGTGATAGCAGAGAACAAAGAAACCTAGAAATACCCTTACAAGGGAGAATTGAGTATGAGTGTAAAAGACTTGCTCACTTCATATCTATTTATAATCCAAAGAGATGAAAGTACTTGCAGAGACTGAGATTTGATGGTAAGCTAAAATCAAATGAAAGCAGTGAAGCTCCTTAAATGTAAGTTTTGGATTCAGCAGTTCCTTGTTGACCAGAAAAGTTTCTGAACTCTTCCAGGTCGTAATCAGTATCTTACTGAGTAACTTTTATGTATTTGGTCTGGCCCAAAATGTCAAGAATGCTCACCTTTGGCAACAAAGCAGGTAAATAATCAGAAAACAAGCAGCTAAATGCAAAATTGCATTCTTATTTACTCATGGAATTATCTTATTGCCTACTAAAGCACATTTAAAACTACATTTGTCCAAGTAGCTCTCTTAACTGAATTAGTCTCATTGATATCTGTGATTTTTTACTGATAAGAGAACTACTTCTGATGAATATGATTTTCATGCTGTAATAACTAAAATATTCTATTCAGTGTGTTTTCTGACAGCAGTGATTTAAGTGGAACTACTGAAAAATAAGGTCTTTGGAGTAAGCATTAACAATTACGGGGAATGAGAAATTACTCCTTCTCTGCTAATAGCTATTTGCCATGACTTAAGACTTTTCCAAGAGTGGACACATTTCCTTGTATTCTCCTACATTTCTCTGTGTATACAATGCATATTATTCAGTGTGAAAGTTGTAGGTGGCCTCAAGGGCTTTCATGTCACAGACAAATGTGTTTTACACCTCTCTGTGTAAGAATAGTGGGCACTGTGACTACCTCTTGCTATTTTCTCTATTGAGCCATCAGATTTGAAAAATATTTTCCCTCCTGCATAACAAGTTTAGCTGAACTAATTGGAACAGGATGATCCCTTTAAATTCTCTTTATATGTGTATGTTCAGAGCTTTTTATTTATTTGTGGTTTGGGTTTTTTGGTTGCTTTTGTTTTTTTTCTTTCCTTGTTTCTTTGTTTGTTTAACTTTTTCTGTTTTCTAATCCAGCTATTGGTGTCTTTTTATTACGACAAAGACAACAATGTGAACTTTTATTCGTTTGTGTGTTATGTAAATGAAAGTTATTTTTTATTTGAATCATCCCTCTTGGAAAATCAAAATTTCCTCTCAGTCATCTCAATTAAGTTGGATCTCCTCTGCAGTCTCAATGTCAGTTCTATGAGAGTGGCAAAAATTTGGTTCTTTTCAGGGATTGAGTCACTGCACTTAAGTAAAAGACTTGGGTTTCCTTCTGCTGAGAAGATGATGACACTGGGAGAAATGACTGCCATGGCTGGAAGGGTCTGCCCCTTCCTCTTGGCTGTAGAGATTTCAGCACGCTCTTTCATCCACCCTCTGTCAGCAAACCGGCAATCAAGCTGGTTTTTCAAAACAAACTGAGAGACCAGAGCTATTTTACTGTCCCTGTTAATCAGCAACTCCTTATATCCATATGACTATAATCAGACTTGATTAATTTAAAGGTATCAGTTAGGAAACATTTAGCAGAATCCATTGTGTACTGCCTCAATATTCCTTTTCAAAGCTTGCTTAATTAGAAGCAGCATGCTGAACTCCTCTTTATGGTACCATCACTAAAGTCTTTCCTTGAGGCAATGTAAGTAAGAGTTATGGAATACAGCATCTAATATGACATTGACCTAACAATCCAGACTGAATATCCAAAATTAGCAAACACTGACACCTTTTAACTCTGTCTGCACCTCGCCACATACAATTTCCAGATCATAAAATGTGTTCTAGTAAGGGGAAAAAATAACAGTGGAGAGATAATGATGTTGGTTGTGTGAGTAGATCCAACTTCAGCAAAATCAAACAGTTAGTACCAAGAAATAATTCTTATTTATCTATTTTTACAGAACTGTTTTTCTGAGAGGAACCATGCTTTATTTTTTTTCTTCCATTTTGTTTAGTAATACATGTTTTTGCTTCAGTTGACATTGGCAAATGTGGCTGGGTGTATTGGCTGAGTTGTGCTAATCAGTCACCATTAAGATGATGATTTTCAGCTGAGGAACAGGAAATTTTGGTAATTATGATACTGATAATCATCATCAAAAATAACAACAAAGAATGTAAAAACTACCACAAGGTTTTCAAGACATAAAATGGAATTAATGCCTTTTTTACAGTCTGGAACATCTGCTGAGCTGAGATTTTTACCTGACTTTTTAGATTTTTTTTTTAAAAGAAGTTGTATTAATTATTACAGCTGCATTCATGCCAATCAAACTGACCCTTTGGTGGGTGTGGCCCAACATTGTCTTCTGTGGCTTAAAACAAAGCAGTGAATGACATTCCCTTTTGCTCATTTTCCAATGTGTTTCTCAGAAATCAGTCCATGAAGTTTGCCTGAAGAAATTGTTTCAATGTGGTTAAGACCCTTGTTTATATGTTCTCAATTATGGTATCCTTAATAAGCTGTTTCATTTGCACACAGATTGCTCGTAGAGGGTATTTTTACCCTTGTTGTGAAACTCTGGCAGTGGGTAAGGTTTGTTTTGTGATTCAAGGGTAAAACGCTATTGGAACTGAAAAATATGATACTAAAAAATGTGTATGCTTATGTCCTATTCTGCTTTGTTTCAAACTTAGTTTCTTAGACTCATTGAGAATAGAGTGCCAGTTTCAGTTTTGTTACTTTCAAATATGTTAGGAAAAAAGTTAATTGAACACTTTCTGGAGTTTAGGATAAAACTTTTGAAATCCCTAGGAAAGAGACCTGAAATATTCTCTGTGAGAATTTCTGCTGCACTCTTCTTAGGAGCAGACATCGAATCGATGTGGGTATTATCTGTTTACCCTTGAATCAGTTTGCAAATTCACATTTCCTTCTTATACCACCAGTGAGTGAGTCCACAGCACCATTTACATCTTTTAACGGAATATTTTACTCTTCTGCCCGTGATGGCATCAGTTACAGAGCAAACCTTGGTCCCATCAGGACTGTCAGTAATGTAGTTGGCAACTTAGTAGAGCAAGGCATTAAAATATCCATCTGCTTTTGATTGCTTGCAGGATGTTCTTAATCTGAACTGGGGATTGATCATTCATTTTTAGTTTTGAATTGCCCATTTACTGCTGTAGGGGAAGTTGCCATCCCTGAGTGAGAACTGGAGTCAGCCCACAAGGAGCCAAGAAACACATGAGAGATGGACAAAGTGAAGGACTGAATCCTTTCCTTCTACTTGCAACACTGGTGTGAGATAATTCCAGGGGATTTTCACCCTATCGTTGTTAGCTTCAGGACAGAGCTGCTTTCCCTATGTTGCTGCAGGAGCTGCAGTGCATCTGCAAAGATGGTGATATAGACCCAAAAATCAGTAACAGTGACTGAGGGTCACTGCATGACACAGTCTGATATCTTGCCAGTAACAGATAAGTACCTATGTTAAACTCTGGAGCTCCTGGAAGGAATTTATCTTCTGTCTCAACTACAGCAGAATTAATTTCTGGAAGTCTCTACTTTCCTTACCCACATGGTTACTTTTGTTCAGTGTAGAGGGTTAATTCCCTTTCACCCTTTCTGTGTACTTCCAGTGTGGTATTTAGGTTATCAAGCCAACCAAATGGATGAAAACTTTATCTAAGCTGTGGTGTGTATTTCAGTTAATTTGTCATGTCTGGAACGGGTGGAGATAAAGCATGGCCTTTATTTTTTTGACTTTGTTCTACTTGAGTGACTCAGCAGTCTGAACCTACATACTTAATTGCATAATTTAGGAATTTTAGCTTAATAGCAATTAAGATTTCTGCGTAGAATAGTCAGGAAAAAAAAAACAAACAAAAAACCAAGACAAATCAGCTTTGGTTTGTTTTTTTATTTGGAAACCAAATTTTCCAAGATGAATACTACCACCAGAGGGCACTCTGGCTCTTTGATTGGTCTTTTACAGAGGAAAAATACGGATTTATTTCTTGTGAAAGAAATTCAACAACTAGGTATCTCTTTTATTGCTTGTCAATAGCCTTATCACAACCTTGTTATTAACTAGGCAAAAGGATGATGTCACTGCATTTGTAAAATGTTAAAATGGGAAGGTGCAGTATGTAACTTTTCTGCTAGTTTTTGAGGATGACTTGAAAGCAAAAGACTTTTTGAGTATACCCGGAATTTTTATTGACATTGTAAATCTAAAAATTCTGCCAAGTAAAACGCACATGAACAACAGTTTATTTTACTTGAAAGACATCTGCCATGGTCTTACTCAAAAAGCAGGCCATCTGAGTTAACAGAGAATGGTGCTTAGGTTTCACCTCTGTAAGTATTTGGCCATTTTAGCATTTTTATTGAAGTAGTGAGTTAACCAAATGGCCACAAATGAATGTTCATCCTGCTTTTGTTGCTATAAGTTTCAATAGGGATGGGTTTTGCCTGAACTGATGATATGCTGAATGCCATTAACAATTACTTTCTTCTAAAGGTTACTGCAGTAATGAACCTTTTATAACCTTTTTTAGTTTCCCTCAGTTTCTCTGTGTTTTTGGTCCTGATGAAGAAATTCTACTAACAATGCTTTCCTTCTGCAAGTCAAACCTTACCAGATTCTCCAGTAATAAAGCTTCAGGCTTTTTTCTTCACTGTTTTGCAGTTCCCCTCTGTTGCTTAAGTGAAGGCAGCTGATTGTTTGGACTTGACTAAATATTCAAGAAATGTCCACATTTCTTACGCCTTTGACCCCTGTAACTTAAGAAGTGATTGTAATAAGATCACCACAATGTCATAGCCAGAAAGTTGCATAGCTGAAGTGTATGACACAAGTTATTGGGCTGTTCCTCTCTTTAAGCAGAGCATTGCCTATATGACAAAGACAGTCTCGGTAACTATTCCCCAATTACTGCATGCAGGCTTAGCTTCTTGTAGTGGGACGCTGACAGGCAGAAGACTCTCAGGCAGTTTCTGACGCAGCCCCAGATACCATCTTTTGCAGATTATAGGCTCTCTTCCTGGCCATTCACCAAGAAATCCTTCCCTACAAGCCTGATTCCTATTACTAGCACAGGGGGGCAGAGCCCAGGACACTGTATTAACCCATTCTTGGCCAGAGTGGTGTTTGCTTCTTCCAACACCTTGGTTTATTTTCTTTTAAAATGCATGATTATGTGTCAAAGTGATACACCCGAATTACAGGAAGTTTTCTTTACAAAATTTTATAAACACAGAGAATTGCAATTTTTGTCAGTAACAGAAAGTTAGAATAGCACTTATTGAAGAACTAGTTAAAATATACTCTCAGTGTCTCAAGTTCACAAAACAGAGTAGGAGCTCTGTGGGGTTGGGGAGAAGGAGAATTTTCATGGTCTGTGGAGGGCTGGCAGTTTAAAGTTATTCCCTGTGCATAAATATGGAAACATTTGTAAGCTACTCCAGATCACTTACTGGAATGTAAAGTCAGCAAAACTCTGCCCTGTAGAAAATGATTGTACAGTGGGACCCCTGTAGAGGAAGTATTTTGTGCCTCACTAAGACAGTATGTTCAGCAATTTCGTTGCTGTAGTCCTGCTCCTTAAGGCGTGAATAGTGGTATATTTCCCTGCTTTCTGTTCCTTTCTCATAGGAGACCTGATGTCCTGAGCTGCTTTTCTTTATTGTTATGGCTGATCCATACTCACTGTGGGAAAGGTTGTCTTTTCACAGGATGATTCAGTGTTTTTACCATTTGGGAAAAATCATGCCTCTTTCTCAAATTTGATCTCCTCCACAGTATTCACTGGCAGCCATGAGTCATGGTCAAGGCTTGGATTCAAAATTCAGCTGCAAATGAAAGATGAGACCCAATCTAGTAGCACTGTATCTACACTGGCAACCAAAGTACCAAGGGTACCAGGATCCACACCAGCTACTGTGCACAGCACAGAACTAGAACTAACATAGTCAAAAGATAAAGACAGGATAAATGAGAAATTTGGATCGTTATATCATCTAATCTGAGCTTCAAGGAGGTTTCTCCACCCACTCAGGACCTTCACACAGGACTGCTGTTTGAGGATGATATTTGGGCTGTTTCTGGTGTGTGGCTGAAGGACTCGGCCAGGATGTATGGAGACTGGTTCAGCTCCTTTGTCGGCTTGTCAGACTTCAGACTTTGCACCCACATGCTTTAGTTCCTTTCCCTGTTCCTATCCTGCTGCTGTCTTTTATCCAATGACTCTTTTGTGCAAAATACAGATCATCTGCCAACAAATGCAGTCTCTTCTTGGGCTCTGCTAATTGTACCAGATGCCTTCCCTGGATTCTCCAAGCCACAGTAGTTTTAGTTCTCAAAACTCCGATGATAGAAAAAGATAGCAGAAATAATACAATGTGGTAAATTGCTTTTTGGAGTGATTTCAGGGAATACAGAACACTTAAAGATATAAAATGTAATAAAAACATGTGTCAGACAAATGAGAACACAGGAAATCTGAGGTAATTTCCCTTTGGGATACTGAAAATGTTACGGGCTCTGTGGCTGCAGTGTTCCCCAGGAGGCTTCAGTGGCATTCGTGGAACCACTTCTTGATGCTCTCTTAATGCACCCTTGTCTTTTTTTGATGTTGAACACCTTTGTTTTTTTTCTCCAACACTATGTGAAATAAACCTGTAAAGTATTCTTGGAGGAGTAATATCCTGTACACTACTTGAAAGGCTGGCAGTGAGAGAAGTTCCAATTGATACATAATTGACTTGAGGATATTCTGGTAACTAAGTCACTTTGGCATCAGTCTTCTGAAAATGTGACAGTTTTTGTGGTCTCTCTGTTCAGTCTCATACTCAAAAACTTACATCCTGGATATACATGCCAAACATCTGTGCCTATTACTTATTTCGTGTTATTTTGAAAATCTCCCAGTTCTTGACATTAGTGTGGCAGCAGGAAATCTGGGGAGATCAATTAGTATTCTAGCTATTGGATAAATACTCTAGCCCTAACCATGGTAGTTCAGGATCATAAATATCAGAAGTATAGTATTCTTCAAAATATTAAGACCAACCTTCTGGCTATTGCTAAGCTACTGAAATAAGTTTTTGATGTTGAACACCTTTGTGAGGCTCCTAAAGACTATGTTGCTTTTCAGTTCCTCAGTTACTGATCTAGAAGACACAGGATAACCTGGGAGGAAGGTTGCACAGCAGCTGAACCAAATCTGTGTATTTAGAGGATTATACAAGATCAGACTGTTTACATGACACTTTCAAAGGCATCTTTTTCACACATCCCAAAGCTCTGTCCTTCCTTTCATTGCAGGAAGAAAGGAATGCAGTCTTAGCCCTCTGCAGTCCTGTGAGATAAATAGGTCTCAGCATCTCTTGTAAAAAGGGTTAAAGCCATACATTATACTTAGGAGGAGAAACAGTGTCAAGGACACTGTCAAGTGAAATGTGTAGATACCTTTTGTGAGAATTCCAAATTTCAGCAAAATTGTTATACCCTGAATAATGGTAGATTCAGGGTTTGCCAAAATGCAGCTGGGCAAATCTGTTACTTCCCATATGGAAAGCAACTGTTCATGTGAGTTACATAATTATACATTATAACATCTTTTTTGTCCAAAACCTAGGGCTGTTGCTCACATAAGCCAAGATTTTTTTTCTATTTCTTACTGTAACTAGATTTATTTTTTTTTTGTTATTCAGTCAAAGCCATAAAGGAATAAACAATTCCATTCTTTTTTGTTTCCATTCTCACTATTCCCATACCTGTTTATTTGCCATTCACTATTCTGAACATGAGTTGGCAGTTTTGGCCTTGCTGCTGTATTTTGGTTTTTTGGACTTGAAACTAGTGAAACAATAAGCGTGTTGTAGTAAGACTTGATTTCCCCACCTCTCACTTCCAAATACGGATTGATAGCCTAAGTTAAAGGAGACAACATAAATAAAAGAAAGCAACTTGGTTTAAAAAATGCATTTTCTAACTATTTTTGATAGTTGCATAGCATTTTACAGTTAATCTTGTAATTGAAGGTATCATGAAGTTTGATACAGGAAACTTGTTTCTCCTTTACCAGTGGCCTATTTGATGAAGGGAGCAATTTGCAGCAGCTCTCTCTAACTCTCCAATAGGGTTGAAATGCCCAGAGTGTTCTTGCTTGCATTGACTTAGAAATATTTCTTGGCAGACTATATAACACCTTGAGAACCTACGAACATTCAGTACCTTGCAGGATGCACTGTGGGAGAGAGGTACATTTTCACACCGTGTGGAAGCATAATACCTCTGATTTAGATGCTCCCCTGCTACCATGGAATATTGGAAAGTGATCCCTTGGAATCATTCAGTTTCACAATTATCTTGCTTCTCTGTAGACCTTGAGTCTTGGGGAACTATAGCAAGGATGTGTGTGGACATAGGCATAGCAATTCAACTCAGAAAATATCAATGAGGTTCTAAAACAAATTTTAAGTTTTAGGTCCTAGTTCTGCTTTGCTCTCATGATGAGATTCTTTTAATCCAATTTCTTCATCACTCTGGGTGATGGCACAGGGACCAGGGAGATAGAGGATGCTGCAAAACATCTTGCACTGTAGAATGAACATAGATGGATATGCCACCCCTGTCCTTTGTGGCTGTCCCAGTGCTACTAAGTGCACCCATACCTTCAAAAAATAGAAATTAATGTGTTTAGGATTTTTATGAAAATACCCATCTTCTCAAATTAGCTTTTGGTTTCAACAATATCATTGACTTCTTGTGAGGCATATTTTCCCTTAATTTTACTTTATTTAAAAAAAAAAAAAGATATCTTACTATGTGCTACAAAAACTGTGGGGAGGCATCTTTTACTGGTCTTGCTGAAGTTAGTCAAACTACAGTCTCATCACTCTGCATCTCTTTGTCCCAGCTAAGTCTGCCTGTACTGCGTCACCTTCAAACTTATGTACCCCCATTTTGAAGAGAATTTGTTGAAGCCTAAGATTTTCTGAGCAGCTGCCATCAGCTACAGTATAGGTACTATAAATTCCTTGTGTCCAGGGAAATGTTCTACCTCAACTTAGGCAGTTTCATGTCCTGTTTAGCATATGTATTTCTCCAAAACCAAACTTCTTCAGTGTTAACAGTCTACTTATGTTTGTTTTCTTATGGCTTCATGATAACACATCAGTGACATTGCTTTATAGTATATTTGAAATGAAGAAAATTTATCATTTGGAATTTGAATATCAATAATAAAATAATACCTCAGACTTCTAAGAATCTATGACAATTTTTGAGCTTTAAGAATCTTAGGATTTTTTCTCACTTTTTGGGTGTTGGGCTGCTCATGTTGCATTTTAATCACAGGCTCACCTTTTCCTAAGACTTGATATTATTTACAGCATATACCTTATGTTCCTCTGTCCCTCTACAACTACATTGTACACAGAACAGATTTGAAAAGAAAGTTTATCTAATAAAAATACACAAAGTTACCGCATAGTTCCCTAACAGCAGGGTCAAGTTCATTCTCACACAGGGGTATTGAACTGTGATTTGAATGTTAAAATATTCTTTCCAGAGGTTCTGGTTTCACATCCTAAGAGCACACAGAATTTCAATTAAATATTTCTGTTCAGTCTGGCAAGATTTAGATCTGCAAAGTGGGTGATGTACCTCTGCTTCAGAAAAGAGTTAATCCAGTGGACATTTCCTGGGATGATTCTCACCTTGACTTTAATGCTTAGACATTATCTAATCAGTGTTAATGGGCTTTGATCTTTTCTTACACAAGAAGATTTAAATAACTTTTGCATTTATATTTTTCCCTCAAACAGTTTTAGAAGCAAAAGCTCTATCCTTTTCATGAAAATCCTGTTGTGTTTGAAATAAATATATAAAAGGAGTCCATTTCCGTGCTGCTTAACAGTTTTGAGGGACAGTTATAAAAAATGACTTTTCCAGTAGCTAAGACCATGAACAGTTTCTTTTCAACCCTTTGAATTATTCTCTGAGCATTAGTCATTTTTAATAAAAATAAAACTGTTTTTTAATTGTTGGAAGTACATTTTTTTAATTTATTCACTTGAGTAAGTGGGAGGCTTCCATAGCTCCTACCAGTTCTGGTTCCTGTTTTTCTTTAAGGCAAGTTT
This sequence comes from Turnix velox, assembly GCA_013400935.1. Taxonomy (NCBI): domain Eukaryota; kingdom Metazoa; phylum Chordata; class Aves; order Charadriiformes; family Turnicidae; genus Turnix; species Turnix velox. The sequence continues at coordinate 68,510 of VZTY01029985.1, read as the reverse complement.
TGATGCTTAAGAAGGGTGACTGTTTAATAAATTAAGATTTTTATTAAATGACTTAACAAGATATTAAGTTTTCATAGTTTTTAAACCCTCTGTTGAAAAGGGAGGTGCTAGTGGAAAAAGAGGCTGACTGAGAACAGACTATCAACTAATCATTCTAGTCTGGATAGAAACAGTGACCAAACTGTCTCTCTGTCATCATGGCCTGTTTAATGGCTATATGAACCTCTGTAAGCTCTCTCTCATACCTTGACTTCTGTGACAGGTGCTATTTCTAAAAATATTTAGTGAAACCTAATTAAATGTTCTGATATTTCTAATTTCTGGACTTTTCTGTAATTGTCATCAAAGTGAAGCTTAAGAACTCACTGAGCAGGTGGGTTTAACATGGACTCTCTTTTCCTGTTCTACAAACTGCTGGATCTTTCAACAAGTGGTTGAAAAATCTCCTAATTGGTATTTCCATCCTGTCTTCTCCCCAGAATTTCATGAAAACTTAAGTTTAACAAAGGCCCCCAATATTGCATCTTGTCTGTACAACCTCCTGGTATGCAGTCCTACAAATTTTGTAAGGTTCCAAACTAGATTAAATCATTCTACTGGGTTCCTGGATCTGCTATGACGCATTTCCCAATGAATGCCTTAGAGTAGGGAGTTTTAATTGGAATGGCATTGTTTGTAAGTTAGTTCTGGAAATTAAACAGTTAATGGTATCTATGCAGTAGTGAAACAGAAACAAGTATAGGGGGTTTGAGAGCAAAGACCTTCCAGGGAGAGAATCATGAGTACTCAAAAGTAGTGGGATGTGAGAATTTACCATTTTCCTGACCATCTGTATCATGAAAATTTGTAAGCTAAATGTGAGCTTTCCTAATACCTTCCTCCCTAACTATCTGAATACTTTGATGCTTCCTCTTTAACTATTGCTTCCTACAGTTTTTGTTATTAGCAGGACAGAAATTGTATAACAATTTTAACATAATTAAAAATTTGTGGTGCTCAACATGAATATATCCTGAGGGTCCTAGACTACAGTATATGATGAGAAATGTGACCTGTTTGGGGAATCCAAATCATGGAAATGAAACAGGAGCACTAAAATGCTTAAAAACACAAGCACAAAAACCTTTCACAAATCATATTTTTGGTTTAATTTTTTTAACCTTTCTGTTTTGCTTTTAAGATTTAAGTTTTTTGCCATTCTAGTCTCTCATAATATCTGTGCACAGAAATGCAGAAAGTATCCTCAACTCCTTTCTTTCTCCCCTTGCCAGTTGTCCTCTAGCAGCTATAAAGCTGAAATTAATTATGAATTTTATTCCTCCACTTAAAGAATTTTGTGGAGTGCCAAAATCATTACATTGGCTAAGTAACAATAATAATTTTGTATGTAAATTTAAATGCTTTTGTATTTTGTAGTTCTTTTATCTTTTTTTCTTACCATGGTTATCAGAGGCTTGAAAGTTAGTTTAAAAATGCCAGAAGACTTTGATATAAACTCTCAGTTCCAGAAACAATGATTACATGCAAACCACTAAACTTTGACTGCAAGTTTCACAGGAACCTTAGTGCAGTTGTTATTAGCTAAAATCTGAATACTTTGTTGCTTTTGTATCTCATGAAATCCCTGGATTAACTTTTTTTTGGAACCCAGTCCAAGCTCCCTTTCTGACGAGTGGACCAGTTCTCAATCTGATGGTGGTTCCGAACTCTGTCTTTGACCATCCAATGTTGACTCTGCTTTTAATCTGGATTTTAGACTGGGTATTAGGAAAAAAAAAATCACACAGAATGGGTTATCAAGAATTGGAACAGGCTGTATTTGTTTCAAGGATGGTTCTTTGTAAGAATGAGGTTGATAGCTGAAATTGGTGATCTAAAAGGTCCCTTCCAACATAAGCAATTTTATGATTATTGAAGAATATTGGAGTTTTTGAGAATTTGTGCTTTGGGATTCTTAAACTACCGATCATCTTGAAGCCTGGTGAAGGAGTAGATGGGAAGTGAACTTCTGGCACAATGTAAAAACAAAGAGTAACAGGACTTTTAATAGTTAAATCTAAGTAATTTTTTGGATGTCAGATTGTAGTTCTAAGATGAAAATCATGATAGTGATTTTACTGACAGGTACTTAATGATTTTTAGGGTTTTGTGAGTTTGTTTCCAAAAGAGAAATAAAATGTTAAAGCTTTACCAAATAGAGCTAGGACAACTATGTTCTCTTTTTTCTTTTCTTCATCTTCCATTGCAGTTTCCTTTCTTGGTAAAAGTTGCTGTCTTACAAATTCACTGTGATGAGCACTGAGCTCTCCTGTATCTCTGGCTTGTCTACGGCATCTATCTTAATACAATTAAATCAACTGTCAAAGATTTTATGGGAATACTGAGATAAATGTTTTTCCCTCCCCTTCTTGATTAATCCATCACTACAACACAGAGTAATCAATGTGCATGCAATTCGATTATTTACTTCTAATGTGTTTGATGGAATATTTAATAAAAACTAGAAACAATGCGAAGGAAGAGAAATTAGAAAAACAAAGCCAGGGAATGTAGAAAAAAAGGTTTAGCCTGATTCTTACAAAAGCCATATTCAAGGTAGGAGAAGCTAGACTGAAATTTTTGCCAGGCTTCTCCCATCCCAAGACAGGTTTTACATTTTCAAGGGGGTGCACGCAGATTTAATCTTTAAAAATGATTATGCTTCTTCAACTACTCAAGGTGTACTTTGAAATGCATGTTAAGGGTTAATTTTTATTTTATTAAATGTTTAATATTTTTATTCTTTGAACCAAAAGTATTTTTGTTTCTCTAAAATGGAAAGATATTATCAGTTGACCTGGATGTGGGCTGCTGCTGACAATCATGATAGAGTAAATATCACATATAGTAAACATGGAAACATGCATGTATTTATTTGATCTTACATAAGTCACTAACATTCCTTTTTATAGATTTCATCCTAAAATAATCAATAGAAATTGCTCTTGATAGAGTAGCAAACATTATAGATTTGCTCTTACTGAACTTTCGGACATACTACTCAGTTTGATTAATTGCTAAAACCACAATGTTAGATTAGTAACTAAATTGCTACTATGTATTGTAAATTCACACTATAAAAATACTGTTCAGATTATAATTAATTCTCAAAGTGACCTGTAGATCAAGGAAACAACTAGTTTTACAAAGTAGGAAAAGTTCCTTTAAGGGATTTTTTTAGAGTGAAAGATTCTGCAATTCATCAAACACTGTGAATGTTGAATGTCGCTTTCCTCGCGACGGGGTTCAGCCGGTGAGGGAAACAATCAGCCACACAATATGAGTGATAAAGATTGCTTCGCCTTTATTTAGCTCAGCCGGTACATTTATAGAGCATCTTATGAATAACACACTTGTCTCAGTCCCTGCTGCAGTACAGTCCCTCATTGTTCTAACTACAGTATCTTGTTAGTGTATAACTTTGTATACTACATGTTAACTTTGTATCTTCCTAGTGCTGTTCTCAGCACCTTCCCGTGGGACCTAGTGCTGCTCTCAGCACCCGGCCCCGCCGCACCCGGGTTCACCATCGGTCAGTACCTTTCCACTTATGCTGAATCTTTCAGTATAGCAGTAGTATGGCCAAGGCTTTTGAGCTATCCCAGGCCTCAACTACTAGCACTGGCTTTCAGCGCACAGAGGGACTCCAGGAATTGCCATGTCCTCTCCCCCTAAGGCAATCCCCAACAGTTGAACTTTAGGTACACGAACTATTGCAGATATTCTCTGATGTTTTGAAATTAAGAATTAGTTTTAAATTAATCTGTGCAAACCCTATTGTCTGCTTATTATATTGATGTCTGATGTATATTAATGTCTGATGTATAATTCTGTGTCTATTATTTAGCATAATATTTGATTCCTTTTCTACTTTCCAAGTATTTTGCAAGAAATAGTACAGAATCTGTACATTGATGGCTTAGTTACAAAATATATCAGAAATGCATGAAACATGTCAGAAATACAAAACATTCATGATAGGTTTGGTGACGTTCTCATATGTGGGACTGGTAGGAAAAGTAACTGATTTGCCTACAATCAATGCTATAGCACTTCAGCACCTTTGTCAGTTAATCAAATGATAGAATCATAGAATAGTTTGGGTTGGAAGGGACCTTAAAGATCATCTAGTTCCACTCCCCCGACCATAGGCAAGGACCTCCCACTAGATCAGCAGTGTTTCTTTAGCCAGTTGAATATCTATTCTATGCAGAGCAGCCTGTTAGAGACATTTGGAGTGACTCATAGTTTGTCTCTGAGCTTAGTTTATATTTCTGATGCAACTATATCAAAGGCATATGACAAAACAGATCATACTAATCTTGCTAGATCTTGTTAAAATTTCCATATGATGGCAAATATATGTGTTGGGATGTCCTTTTTTATGAAAATATCTGTACATCAGAGAGATCACATCAGGATTCCAAATGATCTACAAACAAGCTCAACCTCATCTTTCTATAGGAATATGAACTGTCTTCTGACCTCTTCAGAATTCATAGAGCCCTGGCAGAGAAAAATATACCTAATAAAGGGTATCTTTCTGACTGCATGACAAGCCAATCATAGTGGCTTGCAGCTAAGCAAAGACAGCTGTGGGCGCTAGCTATTTTAGTGTCTGGATAATTCACCGTTCAAAAAGTTAGTTTTTAAGTGCCAGCAATAGTCCATGATTATGGAGGTGAGCGATAGTGAAAACTGCCAGCAAGACTTTTTTATGCGCGTTGCATTTAAGAGGTAAGAGTGCAGCTGGAGCTGGAGTACATATGTGTCAAAATAATCTTTTCCCTGTGGCCTAGAGTGGCTCATCCGACCTGTGAGGACATGGGAATACTGACCCCTCTGTTTTACAGTCCGGGGCTGCTGAATATGGGGTTCACAGGGCTTGAAGATCTGAGTCTACTATTCTCAAGGCATTTGATAAATTCTGTGATATTGCAGTACACAACGAGTTAGTATGGTTTAGTGAATACATACTGTGAGAAATCTGGGCATTTCTCCATTTCAGATCCATTTGGCTTAGAGCCTCTGGATGGAACATAACCTCCCTTCCTTCAAAATCAACCCAGGTCAGTGCTTTCTTTGTGGAGGTTAAATTGCATGATTTAATTACCTCCCTGAATTCAAGGCAGCTCTAGACACAAACCCCTGGGAATAAAACAAAAGGAAAAGCTATAAAACATGATAAAGAGAAAATATGAAACACGTTATTTGTCTTTAAAACATTCTTAATATGTAAACAATACAGAGGCTGTTCTGAATAGTGGCTGTGGGTCTGACAGTTATCCTCTGAGGCCACAGATTCCTTCCAGGCTTCCTGCTGAGACACAAGCAGGTTAGAAGTCAGTTTTTTAGTTGCAAGCGTATAATGGTTTATTGCTCTGAATTTCTGTAATCAGTGGAGTGCTTTATCAAACATGTAGCCTTTTCTGACACATTTAGGAACAATAAAGTTTAGACGTGATTACTTTTTCAGTTCCTTTTATGGCTGGCGGAATAATGGATCATTTTCTACTTGTTTTATCGAAACCTCTTCTCCACTTGTGGACCACTTAGGAGACTCCAATCATCTTCTGGTGCAAGAGAGGTCATATGGCCAAAGCACAGTCAGAACAAGTGCCGTAACTGATGTTTGGGCCCCACTGTTGCTGTCCTGAATTGGGAGAGTTGATGTTTCTTTTTAAGCACTCTACATCAAAGCTTCTTTTCAGTCTTACTGGTGTTTCTGCATGTTTAAAGGGCTCTTGAAATTTGTCACCTTCAGTATGTAACAGTCTCCTAAAATGGTGAGTGACACGTTAGACTACAGTTTCTTTTTCTGTGAATTACCAGGGCTTTGCTCATTATGAGAAATGATGGTGCCTGAAGTCCTCATTCATGATGTGTTCTGAATAAGGAACGTTGCTGGAAGGGAGAAAAAGGTAGGAAATGGACTAAGCCTGATGTATAGATTACAGTTTTGTAGCAGCTTCTTACCAGGAACTGGTAACATTCTTATAACTTCAAATGCATTCTACATTTTCCTTCTTTGTGTGTTTCTGTCTTGATGATGCCATTTCTGGAGAAAATCTCATTGCAGGAAATGACTATACTCAAGTCAGTGAAAAATAGCAACTTCAGGATTTGCAAGCTTAGGGCTCTGTAGTACAAGAAAACTAACACTGCCTCTTAACAGCAGCTTATGTAGTGGAAGCTGCCCAATGAAGATCCCACTTCTATAAAGGGTAATGCTGAAAGGGGAGAGGTAGGGTGAAGAAAAGCAACCAAAATTTGAAACCAACATAAAAATCTTAGCAGTTCCTTTCTAGATGTTTCCTTTACTCTTCAAGACTTCTTAAATCATCCTCTTCTGTGGACACATCAATTAGAAATAACTGCTTACTATTTCTGTTTCAACCAAAGCAGCTGAAGGAGCTTTCTTAGCCTCACTGCCTGGTGAAAGGGGCATTTTGGTGACAGAAATGTCATATTTTCCAAGTAAGAAATTTAAGAAGTTGCCAAGAAATCACTGTCAACTAAATAGTTGCATACAATGTGCTGTGCCATGTAACAATGCGTCAAAGCTATTGTGAACTACTGTCATTTAGGTACAGTCTCAAAGACATTATGTATCCTACTTTTACCTAATTCCCAAGAGGACTGGAAGAGAAAAACTGGGAAATATATTCTAGTGTTCATTTTATTGCTATATTACTAAAGGAATGACTTTACAGAACTGCAGCATATATTAAACAGCTAGCAAACAACTGGGAGACAACAATTTTTTTTTGTCTCTAATTGTATTATTTCACTGCTGGTAAATTGCTGTTACCTCTGTTCATAATGTATGAGGGATAGGATGGATCTCATTTGTCAATCAGTAGGGTAGGAAGTGTGAATGAATGTTGTAGGAAAAACTAATATTGGAGAGATTCTTCATGCAATATTTCTGTCTTCTGTGTTTAGTACAGAAAAATATGAGTTTAGAAAACTGAGAGATGATCTGCTAAAGGTAACAATAGTAGACAAGATTTGGAGTATGTTATTGCTTTGAACACTAGATGAATGCACATGGTGTTGTCATCATTAAGTGTGGGGGCTTTATTTAATGAAAGTGGACTATGAATGCTGTTTTGATACATTATGTAATCAAGGGATTAGCATTGATTAGAAAAAAGCAGAGTTACAACTTTTGTGTTCACAGTTTGGAATTTCTGTTTTAAGTGCAAATAATAGTGACTGGCTTCTTCTAAATGAGGTATATTTTGGGTAATAAGTTCAAAGAATGATAGAAATTTCATACTTTGTTTCATGCTTAGATAAAGGAATAATCTTGCAAGAATTCTTAATAAAATACACTGGAATGTAATACCTTAGAACCAGTCATTAGAATTGCATTAGAACATAAACTTATGTTCCTCGAATCATACATGTTCCAAATGTAGTGTATGTAACCTTTCAAAATCAGATATAATACAGTGGAACATAAATTGTGTTCTTGACTATTATATCTGTAATTCCAATTGATATCAATGGAATACAGAATCTGAACCACTTTATCAGAGATGTGAAAAGAAAAAATGAGTAATGAAAATAATGTGTCTTTAAGTTGGCTGTAGATTGCTCTGTAAATGATGTGTCTCTTGTAATCATTTGTATAAGGTGTTATGGACTTTTGTGAATGACAAAACCATGGAAGAAGGAGGGTAAAATAGTTTGAGGTGTGGATTTTTAGTTCATCTGCCCAACTTGACATGTGGACTTGTTTCTGAGTTGTAGAAAAATCCACTGAGATCTATACAGCAAAGGAAATCAGTCCAGAAATTCCTATGGCAACTATCAGTTGAACTCTTCCAAATCAGAGGTTCCCACTGACTCTTAAGGACTTAATAACAAGACTCAGCTCTGCTCAGCTCAGACCTTCTTCTCAAGCCTGATCTCCCAGACTGACTATTAAACGATACCCAAGAGTCAGATTCTGTCTGAGCTCTAGTGAAATTGCTGTCAAAACTCTATTACTTTCTACTGGCACAACAAATGTCTGTTGTCAACTAGTGACATTTTTATACATAAGCCACTGTACATGCAGCTCGAATTTCAGCCCAAGAAATAGTGAATTGAATGCTTTATAGACTTCTAAGTGTTCTTCAAGCGTTTGAAAATTTTGTAGATTTGGATAATTAACAGTCCAGTAGAGACAGTGATTAAAATACTTTTGAATCTTTGCCATTTTGATTTGCATTAACATCCTGAATCATTCAGCTGGTTTCCTGCTCCAAGAGTTAGAAGTTTCGTGGGGGTATATAGTTACACAATTTGTCTTAGGCAAACACTCAAGTCTTAAGGTTTTGTGCCTAATCTACCTAAATACGCAAAATCTTTTCAGAATCACTTACAGGGACATGCATGTGCCAAATGGGAAATAACCCCATTGCTTTTCTGTGTCACTTTTCATATAGGTCCTTCATGTGGCCCACTGTGAAGCTACAGCACTTGAAGTCAAGTCTAATACAACTGGTGTTCATTCTCCACTTACCATCAGATGAATGACAATGTAATACATGTAAATTGCAGGAGGACAACATGACTACATACTCTTAGTCTCTTTCCAATTTTCTTGTTGGAAATCCTTGAAATTAATACAACAGTAAAAGGAACAACGAGACAGTTTCTCAATTGCTGCAAATTCATTTACCTTCATTCACTTCAGAGGAGAATTGCTTCTGCACCAAATATTTGATAAATACAGGATAAAGCTGAATGGTGGGATTATTTAGAATACAGCAATGAACTATATAACTAACCCATCATGATAGCTTGGATACAGTTTCCCAGACAAAAAAACCAAAGCCAAGCACTTAAAAGAGTAGCGAGCCATGCTTTCAAACTGAGGGACTTTTCAGCTTCTCGGAAAGGAGATGATCTTCTACCACAGTTATTCCCTGAGTAGAACAGAGATTTAGTTTATAGATTCAAAAAAAGTTTGAAGTAGGAGGGGTATCTGCTGCTTTACATTTTTCTTGAGGCAATTTCATGCTTGTATGCATGCAAGATTCTGGATATACATGTGAGCACTGTGTTTGGAAATTGCGAGGCTCTTTATAACTCTGACAGCCTATGAACAAAGTAAGGAAATAACATAAATTTCTTCAATGGAGTGGTAAAACAGCAATCATGAGTCATGATATGAAAGGAAGTAATTTGAATTAGGTGAGATGTACATAGCAACATAACTATGAAAGTCTTCTTGTTCTCATCAGCTAATAATCAAAAAAATTTGACAATACTTCCAAAGGAAGACAAAAATATGGAAATAATTATTTAGAGAAGTATTCAGAAAAATGATGTATAGGCTTGTATTTTATGTCTTAAGGTAAACTGTGCTTTTGACTTCCCAGATGATTATCCAAGGCAAATATATTAACCAAGAAAAATTTAAAAAAGTGAGACCTCTGAGTGATCTAAACAATCAAATGTGGAGATACTTACAGATACTTAGTTACCACATTAATTCTGGTGCCTAACAATTATGTTGTGCAATTGAAGAGTGGAAGAAATGTGTTGCCACTTGCATGAAGAAGCTTTCTTTATTGTAAAAATGATGATGACTCCTTTGATGTAATTTTTGGCAGGCATTTTGACCAGAATGTTTCCTACTGATACAAGGTTTTGAAGTCAATGGAAAAATTGTGCAAATAACAGATTTGAAATATAAATTTAATTTTTATTCAAAGCAGCATCACTTGCCAAGTTTGAGGTTTAAAAAGTCACAAACATTTTTTTTTACCTGACCAAAAAGAAAAGCATCTTAAACTATGTTGTGATCTGGTAACTAATGAAATGCTGAACATTTTGTCATACTTTTCAAAGATCTTTTCAGACTCAAATGAAACAGAGCAAGCTTCTACCCAAAAGAACTTCTGTTGAAATTATGAATAGTTAGAATTGGATTTTTATAAAAATGTCTAGTAATAAAAAAATTGCACTCCTGCTACATTTACTTGTTCATCATTCACTTCTTTGCAAAAATATTTTCTAATTTAACATAGAATTTAACCAAGCAGGACAGGTGGGTAATATGTTGCTGCTAATTTAATGCAAAACAAATTTGTAGACAAAATACTGTCCGCACAAAGATACATTTCATATTCCTTCAGGGAACTGAACACAACCCACAAAGTTAAAGTTCAGTTGCTTTTCTGACTAGGCCAATGTACTTGGTGATTGCTGAGTTCACATTTTTTCTCTTCCTAGGTTATAGACCACAATAAAAAATATGTCTGCATATGTGAAATATCCACAACAAAAGACAAACATCTAGCTACAGCAGCAGCCTTTTATTAGTAGAGTACATTATAGAAATGAAGAAAATGTTGCAGGTCAAAGAGTTTTTTCTTTTTTCAGAATATCAATTTTCTTATGAAATCACCTGAATCAGCAAATGGAACACTGAAGTCCTGTATCCGCGGAACAGAAATGACATGGCAGTGAAAATATAGTATGGAGACAGAAATGAGAAAGACTATAAAAGGGGATTGATTTTGTTTGCAGAAAACACACCAGTGTTTGCAGAAAACGCTGCAGAAAGTTTAAGGCGTGATATAATGTAGAAAGAAGGTACACAGTTGGTAAGAAGAAGACCTTCTGCTGACATTACAAAGGAAACCAAGGACAGAGATGATCCATTCTTCAAAGAGGAAGAAAAGGTAAAAATTGATGCTACCAAGAAAGTTAAGGTAACCAGTGAATTTTTGTTTCAATCCTCATTGAGGGAATAAGAAAGCTAGCACAGCATCAGCTCCAAAGGGACAAGTACCCAAGTTAGAGAGGGAAAAAGAAAGAAAAAAGGGAAAAAATAACTGATAATCAAAATAGTAATTTTCAGATCATCTGAGAGTGCCATACTTTCTCCCTGCATACTTAGGCAATTCAATGAGAAATTTCAGCATCACTACCAGTTGTCTCGGAGAGCTTGCAGAGGATGAATATGATGCAAAAGTCATAGAATCATAGAATCATAGAATAGTTTGGGTTGAAAGGGACCTTAAAGATCACCGAGTTCCAACCCCCCTGCCATAGGCAGGGACACCTCCCACTGCATCAGGCTGCTCAGTGCCATGTCCAGCCTGGTCTTGAACACCTCCAGAGAGGAGGCATCCACAACCTCCCTGGGCAGCCTGTTCCAGTGTTTCACCACCCTCAATGTAAAGAATTTCTTTCTTATGTCAAATCTAAATCTACCCCCTTCCAATTTACATCCATTGTTTCCTCCCATCAGATATCTTATTAAAAAGTACTATATCTGCCTTTCTGTAGGATCCCCTCAGGTATTGATAAGTTACTATAAGGTCCCCCCTGAGCCNGCCTTCTTAGCTGCTAGTGCACACTGGCAGCTCATATTAAGTTTTTCATCCACTGACACCCCCAAATCCTTCTCTTCAGGGCTGCACGCAAGCCACTCTGCACCCAGCCTTTATCTGTTCTTGGGATTGCTTCAACCCAGGTGCAGGACTTGATGAACTTCATGAGGTTCGCACGGGGCCACCTCTCAACTTTCTGCTTACTTCCCTGCTTTTTTTCTCAGCTGAAGGGGATATTCTGAGTTTTTTCTGGGCTCTTTAGAAAGATTTTCCCCCTCTTTCGGAAATGGAGTATTTTTTTCCTTTTGCTCTGGGATAATTCAGTTGCACTTGCCCAGTTGGGCTTGATGGGAGTCAACCACACCTCATTTTCTCTGTTCTGAAAAATTCACATAATTCCAGGCCATTGTTTGTCTTGACAGAGGATGTTTTTTGTAGTACAACAATATAAAAATAATTGAAAGATCAGATCTGTGTAACTTTCTGATGTTTAGCTTTTGAAAGTCTATGCCTTTTGCATGAAAAGCTGTGTCTGCCACAGCAATATACCACTTCCATGCTTAGGATCCAGAATGCTTCTCATACTACTTATTGTCAGTTTTCATTGTATGCATTGTATCAATGAACCTACTTAAAGCTGAAGTTTAATAATATTGTTTTCTAATTTTTCTTCTTACTAACAACAGATAATTTAAAGATAAAGTTCAGTTTAATTGTTTCCTGTTGCTTCAGTCCTGTTTCCTCCTGACATTTTAAAGAATTAATTTCTTAGCTATATGTATAAAGTAATCATTTTTCTCAAATTTTTCTTTCCCTCTTATTCTTGATGATGGGAGTCCATTAAAATGTCCTTCTATTTCCTTCCATATGGAGACAGCTGTCTTTTGAGCAATTGATAAAGCCGAAGGGGAATTAACCTATCCTGAACATTTTAACTAGAAAAGAAATGGATTAGTATAAGGTTCCAGTACAACAATATTTATTGCTAGCTGTGTAAAATCTTATAGTACTTTCCCTGTATTCCTTTGATCATTCAGGAAAAACAGCACTTGCTAATTGTTTTGAGGTTATTTTTCTAGTTTTTTTTTTTTCTCCTATATTCACAATTGGAACAACTGTGAGACAGAAAACAGAGGCTTAAACATCTAGAAGGGGTAGCCTGGAAGGCAGTATTGCTTTTAATTCAGAGAGGAAGTGGCTATCCATCTATTGCAACTTTAATTTGCAGTCCATTTTATCTTTTTTTAAAGCACATTCTTCCAAAAATATTCAACATCTCTTAAAGTCTTAATTTTGAAACAGATACATCACATAAATCTGCTTTTCTTTATAGGCGTATTGTTCGTGTCATGCTTTTAGCAGAGTTGGCAATGAAGGATTATAATGAAAAGCCTTTATAAAGAGGGTCTAGGAATTTAAAGAGGAAATAAGCTTCATGTTGGCAACAGGGCAAACTAAGTTTGTTCTTGATAAGTTGTCATGAACTGCTTACCTACTCCTTTCATTGACCATCATCTGGTCTGGCTGTGATTTCTTGTAAATTATTATATGTTTCCAATTTCTGCTGTACTGCTAACAGTGTGTTATGCTGCAACTTCTAATAAACTTATTTTTTTTCATCTGATAATGGTATGCCACTCACACACTACCTCTAGCTCTCAGACAGCACTACCTGATTTAGCTTCTGCAAAACAAGAGCAGTATATCTTTCGTTTCACATGTCCTGATGATAGATGTGTGTAGAATAAAAGATTCAGTTTCCACCTCCTCTTCTAATGTGTTTTGTTTCATACAGTAATATATTCTGTCCATAGTATGTTTTTCGGAGGCAGGAAATTTAAACACCTAGGATGTTTGGCCTGAATAAACAAGTGTTCCTGTTGGAGCACTCCCACACTTAAAAATTGGATGCTTGCTGTTTAGTACATGCTGTGTTATGGCTGAAAGCATTTTTACTACATTTGTTGTGCAGGTCTTTAGAGCTGCAAGGCTATTGCAAGCCAGGGTGCTTTTAGGTATGTGTTCTTGGAGTCATATATTTGTGAGATACTATTTCAGATAATTCAGTGAGGTGAGTGCATGTGTTAGTGTGTAGGGATAGGCGAAGAAAGTCAGTGCAGTTAAATAAAGCACATGCTTAACCAGAGGGAATGTATTTTTTCACCATTGAAATTGCTTCTAGTTTTATTTGCCACTGTGTACCTAAACCGCATTGTAGCGACTGAACCTGGGTTGTTTGATGGCTTCTCCCATTGTGATGGTTAAAGATCTTGTTTAAAATGATTCATTCTTTGTTGTTGCTTGATTTAAAGGTTGACTTTGGCTTCAGAATTAGTCATGTATGTTTTGAAATTTGAGATAGAAAGCTGGTTGAAAGCCCATGTAAATCTGGTACCATGTTGTTCACCTTTGACATGTAGAGGCCACGGAGTGGAGTAAACAGTGCTGAAATGTGGCTGTGTGTGACATGAGTCACTGTACTGTAATTCTAAGTTATGAGGCTTGATGAAAAACAGTGTGGCCTTTATTGAGTGTGTCTAATCTGATGTTGTTCCCCAAAATGTGTCTTTAAACTTACAGCTTCACTACCCATAAATAACACATACATTCTTAGTATAAGCAGTTGCAAATGCATGATAGATAGCATACATTACACACAGCTCTTTTAACACTGCTAATAATGTTACTCAATAAGCATTTATAAGACAGTCTAATAATGAGAAACATTTTTTGTTAGTCTTAAATGCTCACTTCTTAAAAAGTTGACATTCCACTCTTTAATGCTGCAGCCTTTCTTTTTCTCGTGTTAGTGTATGTTATTCACCTAAATGGAACTGTGCCTGCTTACCTTGGGAAAATTTTATGCTACAGTATTAGGTGTTTCTCTTGTCCCTAGAACATAAGTACAATGGTTTAAAACTGAAGTAACTGAGATATTATTGGTAGTAGTACTAGCAGCTTTTAAATAGCAGTACCATTTACATAATTATTATCTTTTTTCAGTTTAGATTACTGTTCTGTGCAAATTAAGGAAAAATTAAATGGGGAAAATTGAGGAAAACAACACTTGCCTGTGTAGTGGAACTGGGCTTTTTCTTCCAGGAGAGGGTAAAAGGATGTCACAGCAGCCTGAATTCTTTCATTTAATTGAGGAGTTCAATGCCAGTGACAAGATTATAACAGTAACTTGAAAATTCCTGGAGGTCACTGCAGCACTGGTGAATATTCTTTATATTGTAATTCCACTGTAAAATAGTCTTACACTATAATGTATAATGTTTTTGGTTTGTTTTTATTCAGGTAATTCAAAGAGTAAAGCAACAATTGAGCAAATGGTACAGTATGGAGTGCTGAGTAATTTGTAAATTCTTTGTCATCTATACAAAATCTGAGGAAGGAGAAAATTGTCCTGTTTCTCTTGGAACCGGGGAGATTTAGGCTAGATAAAAGAAAGAAACTATTTAATCTGAGGGTGGTGAGACACTGGAATAGGTTGCCCAAAGGGTTGTGGATCTCTGGGGGTGTTTAAGGCCAGGCTGGACAAGGCACTGAGCAGCCTGATCTAGTGGGAGGTGTCCCTGCCTATGGCAGGGGGGTTGGAACTAGATGATCTTTAAGGTCCCTTCCAACCCAAACTATTCCATGATTCTATTTCTACAAAAAGTGGTATTAGGACAAATAATTATTGTTCTTAAGACATGGACACAGCAAAAGGGAGATGCCTCTGTTGGGACATGTGCCAGAGACACATAATTTTCTGGACTAGGACCATTAGTGTGCACAGATACTTGTCATAATTTGTGACAACAAAAATTTGATAAATATGATANTTGGGAATTTTGGAGGAATTTTGGGGACTCGATGATCTTTAAGGGCCCTTCCAACCCTAACTATTCTATGATTCTATGATTCTATGATTCTATGACACATAATTTTCTGGACTAGGACCATTAGTGTGCACAGATACTTGTCATAATTTGTGACAACAAAAATTTGATAAATATGATACCAAAGAATAGAGCCCTAAAGGTAAACTTGAAGTTCATCTGTCATATAATCATGTTCTGAGTGCCAACATATAATCTTCCCTTAATCAGAGATCCTCCAATTTATAAATAGTTTAAAAATAATGTTATAGCTTAGTCCATGTCTTATCAGAAAGAGATAGTTTGGGGCCACCTGTGATTTGAAGCCCACATTTAAGGAGAAAGAGCAGCTGCACGATGAAGTAGACTGACTCTCTCCATAGTGGCAGGAAAGAAAGAAACTAGTTTCCCCTGTGTAGCTCTTTAGCCATTGTTTTTACTTTGATCTTAGGTCTTAAGTAGGATTTAATTCTGTCTGAGCCTTGCAATGACATGCTTGAGAGGAAGGGCTTTTTCCCCTCATCTCCATAAAAAATGCCCCCAAAAGAAACAATGTATTACAATTATTTTAAATGCCCAGAGGGTATCATGTCTTGGAAAAACAGAAAGGCCACAATGAATGTGCCCTTTGCTGACATCTATTACAACTGCTGTAAAGTATGTCTATTAGTAAATGAAATAGTTTAGCCAGAGAAAACTTCAAAGAGAAATTGGAATAAAATATTAACTAGTTGGGAATGGAGTGACCATGATGCTTGCTAGGAAATCTGTCTCTGTAATTGGCTATGAAATCAGTAGCTGAACAATTTCCAGATGAAGAGTGAATTGCTTCACTGAACCATGTTCTGAACAAATCTAACTGCATAGAGACCATAAAGAATAGCAGGGTGAACAAATGATTTGCCTCAATATCCTTATCTCAAATAGTTTTTCAAGTATCTGAAGCTTCTTAGAGGTGAAAGCAGACGAACAAGGTGAATGTCAAAATATAACAAGCAGAACCTGACTTTAAAGTGGAAAAAATGGGCTATCACTGACCAAAGCAGGAATATTAATAACACACTAGGTGCAAATCTGTTCTTAGCCCTCATTTAAAAAAGGGACAGAAAAAGATTCCAGTTCTAACCAGCATTGAAAATAAGAGGAGGAATGTGAAATCTGTGGAAAGAGGCTATAAACCAAATGGCTGTCTTTAAATTTAGTAATGTTCTGAAGAACTCAAAGCAATGAAGTTTACTTTCTAGCTCCTTATTTTCACTAAGTTGAATCAGTAAAAGTCTCTGATTTCTCCATGCTTAGTTTTCAAAGATCCCAGAGCCCCATTTTTAATTTAGCAGTCTGGATAATCTCTCCGTGGGGCTTGGCAGGAGATGCACAAAAATGTTCAAAACCCAGACTTCATTCTTTAGAAATAAATAGTTCTACTGACCAACTAATTAATTTTCTCAACATAATCTATTTCCTCAGTTTGAAGATATTTTTTGTTGATGCGTATTTAATCTAATGAATCGGTTGACACCTGGAGGGTCTTCATAAATAGTTGCTGATAAATAAATCAGGGGCTTATCCAAAGACTGCTGAAAATAATAGAAAGACTCTTGTTTTATTTGACTGTTTGTGGATCATTTCTTTCAGAAATGAGGTTTTTGTTGTTGCATAGCAATTCACATCTATTGTCTATATTTTTTTTAATGTAGAAAACATTTTAGTGGGTGCCTTTGTCTATGACACATGTACACATGAAACTATTACTAATTTCTTACTTAGTATTTCAGAAGTTGTAAGCAGTGGATTGGATAGTGAGCTATTAGGAAATGGAAGTTTTCTGAGTTGGATAATTTTATTGGGTCAGGTTTGTAGTGATGTGGAAATATTTGGCATGTAAGACAAAATTTTGTTTCTTTTTGTTGAGTTGTAATATAGGTTCCAGTTATATTCAGCCCATAACTGAATGGGCTGAAGAAACACATAAGATAATGGATAAATGTTTATTTTGCTTTAACTGCTTCCTTTGAACATCCTTTTCAGGATGAACTTGCATGTAACTTCATGAATGAAATGGACTTTGTTATTACATCTGAAATGCTGCATTTAAGCCAAATTTATTTTAAGCCATCTAGAAAAAATTCTATGGATGATTGCATAACAATGTAGCACAGTTAAGTGATTCTAGTAAAATACAGGGCCAGCACCATCCCATATGCAACTCCTTTAGGTTAAGCAGAATTGCTTGAATTATAAATTGTATTCCTGCTTTTTAATAGATTGTCCTGGTTTTGGGCCAAAATTAATAAATTAGCCCCCCAGAGACAGATGGTCCTCCCTCTCTCTCTCTGAAGAGAGGAGAGGAAGGAAGGAGGAGATTTAAGAGTTCGGAAGAATTCCAAACTACTTTAATAGATAGTGAAACAATAAATAAAATCAAAAGGAAAAGATAAAAAGGTGTACAATATTTACAAGAC
>VZTY01029985.1:743-45198 GCA_013400935.1 Turnix velox | reverse complement strand
GAAAATGGATAGAGCGAATTCTCTGAAAGATTTGAAGACGCAGTACGGGAATCCTTTTACATTATTATTTTAACACATGTAGAAACGGAAGGAAAAATAATGCCGCACTGGAGCCTGATGCAAGTAATGTCTGTCAAATTGATAACGTGTTTACATTTAAATCTCTAGCAGAAGTGGCTTTCAGATGTTCAGAAGAATGTAATTGTTAATTAGGCAGTATAGTGGGGTGACAGGGTGTGTGTTTTTCCTAAGTGGAATCTCTTCCATTTTATGTTACTCTCCAATAAATGTTATTTTTAAGTCTGCTATACAGACAGCCTGGTTACCTCATTAGGGAAAAACCCACTCAAAAGGTAGTATCTTTATACCTATCTGAATGTGTGCATATATGCCCCTTATCTATATACAGATCTCTTGTTCCAGTTGTTTATAACAATAGTATTAATGATCCTGTAAGGGATTTGGTATTCATAGTTCCTTAAACACTTCTATCAGGTAAACAAAGCAGGAGGCAAAAGATGATTTTATGGGAATGGAAAGTATTTCAGAGCTCAAGAAACCTAATGTTGTTGTCATCTCAAGTATGATTTGCATAGGAAATTTTTATTTTAAAAAAGATCAATGTCTTCTGCTTCAAAAGTACTGATCACCTATTCATTGCCATTAGGTCAGTTCTAAGGTTCTCTGAATTGCTTGTTTAGGAAGTGATTGTTTCAGGTTTTTTAGGAAGTTATTCTTTCAATTTTTGATTCCTTGGTGTATTTATTTGTATATAGATTCATGCTGGGACTATGGCATCACTATCTTCAGTGGTTATGCCTTAGTCTCCTCAAAAGAGTGAGCAGCAGCTGTAAAATGGCATTCATGCTGCATAAGCATCCCATCAACTCTGGGGAAAAGCTCAGAAATCAGTTTTCATTAATGAAGTGTGACTCATTAGAATTCACTTGACATAGATCATAGTTGTGAAAGGATTTTTTGAAGTTCTGCCATAGAAGGCATTGGCTGTATCCTCTCTCTGTGAAGTCTAACTTCTCCAAAGATAATTCAGGCAGTATGTTTATAGGACAACTGTTGTACAATTCCATCACCTTTTTTGATTAAACAACATTCCCTTTTTTGTAATTGCTGCCTTATTCTTAGCTGCAGACTTAGTGGTTTAGAAAAATGCCCTGTACTTTCCTGTAATACATTTGCCAGTGCAAAAACTAGGCAAAGTATCATGGGTTCCTTATTGCATGACTATTTTATTTTGCATTGCTATTAGCATTAAAAAGTGGCCAATTTATCATTATTTTTTAGTGTTCAGACTGAAGATGAGCAGGAGATCTAGCTACAGAACTTTAAAACAGGGCCATCTCCAGCTGAAAACTGAAGGGTTCCCACTTGTGGGGGTGAGAACAATGACCTGTTTCACCTTTGAGCCAGGTGGGAGTAATGTGCAATTAGCTGAGATGACAGCTTGAAGCCACTATTTCCGCAGTGAACTAAGTTTAGTGAAGAATAGTTCCTGCCTGTTTTGGGTGGGGTGATGTCTGCTAGGGGGATAACATAGAGATCTGGGAACTTTTATGTACTGTACCAACTCAAGAAAGTTCTAAAGAGAGTTTCTTTGGGAATGGTGAATTTTTGCTTTGGGCCAAGTTTTCATAGAATCATCAGCTGGTGAGTTTGGCTCTTTTAGAGCATGACAGTGGGGAGGGCTTTGGCAACATGGAGCTGTTAAAGTTGTGTGAGTGTATTTTGATGAAACTGAATTAAAATATTTCTCAGGCTCTTGCATTCTCTCTACTTCAATGAACAAAGATTCATAAAACTGTAAGTTTGATTTTAAGAGTGAAGGACACTATTTTTTTGCATACTCCGAGTATCATAAACTCTGTGTTTGCATTTTATTTTGACTGACTTCTGTCTTTTCATCACTTAGATCTACACAGTCATTTATTTGTTAACAAATTCTTTAGCTTCCTGACTTCAATTAATACACTTCAACTTTTTAGTTGTATATCTCTTATGTATGTGAATCACCAGCATTTACAGCTAATTACAGTAGCTAAAATGAAAAAATACATGATTAATTCATTAATGCAGTGACCTATTTCTTTTCCTTTGGCATTTTGTCTTTTTCTGAAGTGTTTGAAGTGCTAGTTCTTAACCATCATGCCTCTAATGGCTAGACTGTTTTTTGTTATCAGAAACTAAAAATGAAAATACCTTAATGTATTCACATTGCTTTCCTCATAAGAAAGTAGGAGAACATTTAATCGTGTAGAAAACTTGCATGGAGCTTAATATCCTACACCTCTTAAGTTCAGAATATTTTCACTTTGCTGCTTTTGACACGTCTGTCTTTAGACATCATAAAATTACAGTCTTTTACTTTTATGATACAATTATGAATATCAAAGCAAGGATGTTAATGCTAGGCAGGAAAAATGGCTTGCAAGAGTCTGTTGTCAATAAAAAAACACTTGCAGAAAGCCATAAAATTGAAGAGTCAGCAGGTGAAGTTGGGGTGTGGTGACATTTGTGGATCTTGCGTAACAAAGAGAAAGGAAGACAGCAAGAAACAGTGCTTCTTCCTCTGGGCTGAAAGAGGGAACCAGGGTCATTGTGGTTTCCCTGAAAAGAGTGAAATATATTCTGCAGTGTTTTCTCTTCTCAAAGAGAGACTCCTTTTGTATGGTAGATGTGAACACCCAGTTTCCATCTCACTGCAAGGGATATCATGGGTCTTCCGAGTAGCAGCAATTACAAATTGAATAATACCTGAGGCACAGGAGAAAAGGGCAGAGAAAATGGAAGAAGTTGTTGAAAATAGACTCAATGTAGTATTAAATACAAAGTATTTACTATATTTATATCAGGCTGTATTTTATTAGCTCATAAAAGTCAGTCACAAGGATAATATGAGCAATTAAAATGACTGGGTTCAGTGTATTTGTTAGCATTGTAATAGTGCAAAACTTATTTCCCCAGGTGTTTCAAAAGACCCACAGAGGTTGCATGACTGAAACATTAACATATTATTCTAATAACATGATGCTACTCTGTCTGACTCAAGAGCTTTAAAGTTTAATAATTTCCAGGTTATTCAATAGCTGAAATGTGTTTTCCGTTCATACTTTCACACTGGTGCATATTCTTTAATGTGAAGTAGTGATATAATGAATAAATTATATCCAGATGAAAGCCTGCCATTTGATACTTCATCTCAGGATTGTGATGGCATAAGGCAAAATAAACATTTCTCAATAACACAGTATCCCTGTGAGAGACAGGGACCTAGATGGTGGCCTGAAGTGACATTTGATGCAAGGAGGAATGGAAAAAGCCTGGCTGGACAAGCAAATAAATTTACTGACATGGGAACTGGAGATCAACCTTGTGTCTTCTGGCTGGGGACTGTTGAAGGGTTACTCATGGATCTGTCATGTGGATTATTTATTAAGAAAATGAGAACTTTAAATGAAGCTTGAGTCTTGAGTCGACCTCACTGAATTATCAAGAAGATGATCCATGTTTATGGCAAGTCTCCAGGCTGTAGTGGGTGTCCCAGCAAAAGGTAACTCAAAGCAGTGGTTTCATTGTGGGGCCCTTGCTGGCTGTGGATGCAGCTTCCAGCCTCTCCAGACAGAGTTTTCAGCAGACATGGTGGGACTTCCCTAAGCCATATATCTGTCCTGTGCCGAGTTTGGTGCAGCTACGTCTGTAACACTTATTGTAACTGATGAATAATTATCCCTGCTGCCAAGATAATTTCAGCCAGTGTGATGAGGGCTGATGAAGGAGGTGTGAGCTGGGAAATCTTACTTGAGTTGGAAATCTTGCAAAAGTCTAATGACCATAAGGTTGGGGTGTCTCACTACTTTCACACCTGCTGCCAGATATTTGGTTTTGCATTTGCCAGCAAGCTAGCTGCAGCCAAGACTTCCTTAATTTTTATTTTATTTTATTTTAAAAGACCACCCATAACTGCTACTAGGGGAGAAAAAGATTTTCCTAGTTAGGGTTTTGTCAGCAGAATGTTTTCCATATATTTCAAAGGCCTATCTGTTTCTTCATGGACTAAAGACTGCCTGAGTGCTTCTATGTTCATTTTAAGAAGTAATTATTATCCTGGGTATAAGCAGCATTTAGCAAATGAAATACTCTGGATCAGTTTTGCTACTCTTTATTTTTGTGCAAGATGTCCCTGCTTACTGCAGGGAGGTTGGAAGGTCGCTTCCAACTTAATGCATTCTATGATTTTGTTAGAAGCAGATTCAATTCTAATGCACTTCCTGTTTGTCAAGAATCATTACTCCTAATTTGGTGCTCAGTATATGGAAAGACAAAACACAAACCTTCGTAGCTTCCTAGACAATGCAATATACTCAATATGTTCAATAACTGTCATCAGCACAAGCTTTATTGACCTGTTCTATCTGGAGATGCTTAGATAGTATGTTATGTGGGCAAAAAAAGTTTAAATTCTAATAGTTTGGAGAGTAGTGAAGTGTTGTGTTGTGAGCGCTCTTTGCTGTGTCACACCATCCCTGTTGATTTCAGTCCATTTTCTCTACAGAAGGTTTAAAGTATCTTGTTAGTGGTGCTGATGTGCACAAGAAAAGGACTACTAGCTGTAAGTAAATAGCAATATTTGCTTCTCACAGATGTTTCACTTGTTAGAAGAGAAAAAATAAGACCTTCACAGTAGAGAAATATATTTCTCATTTTACAGGCTCTGGATCAACTCTGAAAATCATCAGGTCCATGTAAATGTATGTTGTCCTGGTAGCTTAACTGAATGATAGTATGACTGGCCATGCCATGGAAAGACCTGTTAATTTATATCTGCTCTTCTCATTTATCAAAACAACAGGAATAACAGAGTTAGGTTTCTGTAATTGCCAATTAATTATTTTACACAGGTAAATAATACCTGTCTTGATACTAACTCTGTTACTAGCTACTTAAATCGTTGTGATGGCAATCTGCATGCCCTGTTGTTGTCAATTATCCAAGAAGATAACAGCACAGCCTGCCTGTGCATATAGTAACTGCTCATTACTTGGAATGTTTATCTGTTATTTGTGATCCCAACCAGTAGGTATGTTTACATAAATCATGAAGCTTAGCTCTTCCCACCCCTTCCAGGTGATGTGTAAGCTTTCAGAAACTGAAAGGCTTCTTTCAAGAAGATCAAGGAGAGGTAGAAAAGATAAATGGTATAAAATTAAGAGAAATCCAGCAGTAGGAGAATTCTGATGCATGTTTTTGTTTCTTGAAATCTTGCATGTTGATAGAGTTCATACTTCATCATGATTCAAGTTTATATTCTTGTGTCTCACTGACATGTAAATCTTAGCAAAGGAAGAGCTTGTGTTCTATTTGGGCTTTGCATTCAAGGCTCTTGAAAAAAGCCTACTCTATTTCAATGACAGGAGTTTTCACTGGTGACTAAAACTTTAAACCTGTCTTCCTCTCTTAGAATTTTATCTGGAAATGTTTGGCTTAAATCTAAATAAGAACAGAGATTCTTAATCACAATTTGTATGACCATCTCTATGCAACTCCTTAAATGGCACCAGGAGAGCTGGGGGTGTGGTCGTGGAGTGTAATTCCACTATGGTGGCCCTGTGAGGCCCAAAAGCCTGTGGGGTAGGAAGAACTGCATGGAATATTTTACAGTAGAGATGGGGATAAAATCTTTAAGTAGTTTTTGGTTTTATTTTTCTTCCTTTCTATGCAGCTTTTAATGGTTGCATTAATTGAAATTCTAATTGTATCAGGAACTATTTGCTGACCTCTTGCAACACATCAATCAGAAAAGGATATCTTCAGAGTTGTTATTGGGACTGAAAGAGTTAAAGCATTCAGAACCATTAGTTCGCACTATTTAACTCTGTAAACAGCCTTCTCTATAAAAAGAGTGCTGTAAAAAACTATTTACATGTTAGAAAATGTCACAGTTGAAGGAGATGGCAGAGCTTGCTCTAATTCGTTCCTTTTCTGAGCAGGCTTTATAGTACTGGTTTTAATTATGCTGTCACATATGTTGGTCATCCCATTGTTTAATTTCATGTCCCTATTCCAAAATATGAGGTCAAGAGATTATTGAAGAAAAACGCGTAACAGCAAGATTTCATTCAAAACACAAGTTGCAAAAAACCTGAGCTAAACACATGTTTATAACAAAGCATCTGGAGAAATTCTGTTAGGAGGCATTATCTAACTTAGGAATACTCTGGAATAAGATAGGGGTACACACCTGTGTAACATGAGTCAAATTCTTTTTCTGGCAGAGTAGTGATGGAGTCCCCTTTTCTCAATAAATTTACACAGAAGTTGTGCATTGGATATAGATTTTCAGTGAACTCTATTGACTTCTACTCTTGGTCTCCCTGCTGTAAAGATTCAGCAGCTACCAGTGAAAATGTTGGCAATGGCCTAAATCCATGAGGATAAAACCCCCAAAAAACCTCAATAAAACCACCAGTATTAATGTTTTAGAGGAAAATTTGGTGATAGCAAGTATTTCTGAAAAAGTTTTTCAGTGTAAGTGCTAACAGTTCTGCAGAACAAGGTGACTTTCCTGAGCAGTAACTTGTAAAATAGTTTACAAATAGGAGAGAAATACTTTGGTTTTGAGCAGGTAGTGTAAAGTAATTATTAGTAAATCTAGTGACAATGGAAAGACCTAGATGCTGCTTTTGCTGCTTTTTTCTCTTTCTTGGACCTTCTACCTTATGGAAAATACACTCTGTATGTGTACTGTATGTGAATATGCCTCCATGACATCAAAGAGTCTGGATCTGCTCCTTGGGTAATCTATGAGATTACATCGACCATAATGTAGCAGGGACCTTGGGATGCTTGACCCTTGAAATGCAGTGGCAGGCTAGGGTGTATTTAAACACGCGCAGCAGTGTAGTTAGCAGCCAGCATACATGTGAACAAATGCACATTGTTATTCTGATTGAAACCACATGCTGAGTAGTAAAACATAGGTGCAAATTTCTCAAGAGTCTGTGGGCAGTTGGAACAGAGAATGTATTTTTAAAATTTATGTTATGTCTGTGTGTCTCAGGGCTCCCTTACTTTATTTTCTTAGCAAAACTCAGACAGATCAGACACATAGGATTGATAGAGCTGGGCACTGACAGGCCAGCTCTGTTCCAGCTGAAGTGACTGTGGCAGAAATGGATCTGGATACTCTTAACTAGTCCTCCAAGAGTAGGTTTTCAGTTAGTGTGCCTGGTTGCCAAGCACTATTTTACTTAAACCCATGTCAAATCTGAGCTTACCTATACAGCTCAACCACAGTCAGCTGAGCCAAGTGTATCTGAATGCAAACTCATTTTACCAGTTGTTTATTCCTTTTGGAAAATTCTGTCACATACAATTGTAGTGAATGTTCTAAACGCTTCAGGCTTCATTGCATTTGAGAAACTGCAAGCTTCTTCATCCCAGCTTACAGTCAGTGCATCAGTTCTTTCTTTTATTAGAAAATGAAATGAACATGTATGCTGGATTTTCTCTTTGGGATAAATGAGATGAAAAGAAAGATTTCATGATTTTAATGACCTTTACTCTGTAAACGTAAGGACTTGAGAATGGTCTCAACTCAGTTGGGACACTTACAGTTGATATGTTTTTTAATTCATAAAGCAGTCTTTTTGCAATAACCGAACCAGATTGCTGCTGGATTGAGGCACTTATTTCTATCTAGAGAAAGACTTTAACGAAAAAAATCAACAGAAAACTTTTCCTTTGTTAATGATGTAGTCACACTGACAATGATGGTAATTACTGTGATGAGGAGTAGAATGAGGGAGAGGAAAATTTTAATGATCTTCTTTAAATCTATTGCTGTGCACCGTAAGTATAAGCAAGTCAAACAGAAGAAGGAAGCAGCATTTGTGTTAGTAATCTTGATTATGATTGCACATGTTGATGCTGCCTGTGGTGTGGCCAAATAGGAGGCAGGGTGGATAGAACCTGAAGACATATTGTGTCCTCAGTGAGGGAACCATGAGGACTGTTGGCACAGTTTGCTGTGTCCTTTTGACTCAAAATAATATTTTTGTTGGTGCATGGCTGTGAGTTTAAGTACATTACAGTGATATGATATCATCACTGACCATTGACTGAGAGGATGTAACCTGCCCTTCTACCACAAGCCATCTAGGAGCTTATAGATTAACAATGTTTTTTGTGTGACTGACTCTACTAGACCCTTTGCTCTGCAGCTCTTGGGACCTGCTGCCTCTGCTCCTTCTCATTCGTCAAATCCAGGGGGAGGACAGAGGGAGCTTTGGAGAGGTAGTGCCCTGAACTGCAACTATATTCTAAGGAATCTGATGTCAGTATGGTGAAAAGTCTTGACATTTGGTTCATGCTGTGTGAACCATCATCATGCTCTTCTCTTGTCAGCCACCCTTTTGAAGAACTGGTAATGATTCATGGGCAGGAGCACTTCTGTTGTATAAATCTCAGCTTAAGCTTGAAAGAGAACTTCTTCATCTTAGAAGTTTCTTTTTAAAATATTGTTAGAGGCCCCAAAGCAAAGAACACAGCACCCAGTTTGGGTGTGCTACAAGGAAAAATTTGTCCCCTACAAGAGGGGGGAAAAAACTCTTCATATGTAAAAGTGTACTTCTCCAATAAACAACAGTAGGCTTTATTCCTTTATGTTCTCAAATCTTTTCTGTACAAGTCATAGATTTAAAAAAATTATCCTGATTTTGACTTTTATAAATATTTATGAGCATGTTCAGCCATTCATTTGCCGCTATGTTTATTACCATTTAAAAAAAATCTCCTTATAGAAAAAAAGGGGAAGTGCACCTAATAAATAGGGGCTACAGATTTTTAGCCTACTTACTACTGCATGCTTGAGCTCACAACTAGGACTTGGAAGAGCGGATAAACTAATTGGAGGAGAGGCCAAGCTATCAGACTTATTACTTATCACAGTAAGGAGCGGAAGGAATGAGACTTTTAGGCTGGTTGCAGTTAGTTTAATGTGTTGTTTTTTCCACTTTGCTTTTGTCTGCTGCTGATTCCAGAAGCAGCTAAGAGAAAGAGATGAGCTTTCCTGAAAGTTCTTATTAGGTTTTGCTGGCTAGCTGCTGGGCTGAAATATTTAGGGCTGTGAAGTTCTCAGTGATCAGGTATCGGATAGGAAGGATATTCCTGGGATGCAGTAATTGTCAAGTACTGACAAAGCACTTGGCATCTTACAAGGCATGGATAGGAAAACTTTACCTATTCTAGGGAGCTGCAGTTTAGGTTATGGACCAAAATAGATACATTGCCCAGGAAACTAACATTGATTTTTATAAAAAAATCCTTTTAACTTAGTGTTTTCTGGAAAGAGTTAAGTTTTGCATGTGTGGAGAACTGTTCTTTAGTTACTGGGTCTACGTGGTTGCTAGCTATACAGGCCTAGCTGCAGAGCCAACAAGAGGAAAAGAATGGAAGAGAAACTCTAAGAGAATCATGGACACTGAGGTTACTAGAGAAGAGCGGGAAAAGACTGGGATATTACAAAGAAGAATTCTAATATTTGTGGACAAGGGAAAAAAGCAAAACCTTTAAAAGACATGTCAATAAAATCTGCAAGCCAAGAAGACAGCTGGTGCTGCATCAGTTTAAAATTGTGAGGGCAGCTATGAAGTCTTTAGTTAGTTAAGAGGAAGTGAGATTAGTGAAACAACTTGGGCATTAGAAACTAAGGGTTATGTTTCCGAAGATCAAGGCAAAATGAATTGAGATTCTCAGGAGAAGGGATGCAATAAGTGACAAGGTCTTGTCAGAAATTGAAACTAGGAGGAATACAATGATCAGAATACTTAATTGTTTTTAATTATGTGTGAATTATGCTTTACAAAATCAAACCAGTGGTTTTCCTTTCTTTTTTCCCCCCACTGTCTCCTCCCCCTGCTTTCCCTTTCATGTGCTAAATGCCTGTAGTAGAACTGTGCTGTAGGTTCAGTGTGCTGTGATTAAATACTCAGTAATGTGCTCTGAGATACAGTGGACCAAAATGTATAAATAAAATGACAATTGCATAAAATAAATCTTTGAATTCTTGCTGCACCATGGTGAGGTAGCTCAGTTACAGCTTTGACCACCCGTGAATGCGAAGTACACAGCAGGGGGACTTTTGGACTTGCATCTTACCTATTATCTGGTAGTGGAGCATGAATCTCTTTGAAAGTGAAAGCCTGGCTTTGTTAAAGTGAAGAACACAAGAAAAGGGTCTTTCCACAATTTTTTTTTTAATGCTTGAGCAGATGAAAGGTGGATAGAAGTGACTGTAAATTTTAGACAGGAAATAAGTAGAAAAAAGCTAATGCTTATTGAGCAGTAATTGTAGTTTTCCAGCCATGGCCCTGAACTACTCAAATGTTAAGACTATCCTGTGCAAGAGTGTCACTACTTGGTCTATATAAATTCACTCTTAGAACAAAGGACACTTTCTGGAAGGGAAACAAGTCTGTTTTATACCATTCAGCAGCTGACAGAAGAAAGAATAGCTACTTCCTGCCAACATTCGTACTTTGAAGATGTACACATGATGTGGTAGGTGAGCATTTCAGTTCTTACTGAGGTCAGCTCATAGTGGTGATTTATCCAGCTTGTGGTATAACTTTTATAAAAGTTTCGAACCACAAAAGTGGCACTAGCAGGTTAGCTTCAGAAGAAGCTAACCTGGGTTATCGGGTATCCGATAATGACTGTAGGGTCCTTGCATGGAGCATGGGGCAAGCAAACATGTGCTTTGAGTAGAGCATACAGCCATTGCTGATAAAACAGGAATATAATTCAAATACCTAATATAAGTCCTACTAAACTGGGTAAACTAAGAACTATGTAAGTTCACACTGTCTCTTGCCACTCAAATGGATGTGTGAGTGTAGTCACTAGAGGCTGCAGAGAGCAATGGCTTGGACTCAGGCTGTGCTCGATATCCCTCTGCCTAGATTGCTCCTCTCTGAATCCTCTATGTCTTCCTCTCCACCCCCCACCCCTAGTGGGCTTACTGGCTCCTATGTTGTACCAACCATGCAGAATCCAGACTATCTCACTCAGAGCACTTGAGGTGACGAGCTTTTTTTTATTTTCAAGGGCTTTTTTTTCATTTTGACTTCATCCAGGCTAACTCAATTTTTGGTTTTGTTACTCAGATTTCTTTCTCTCTGCCTTTTCCTTTTCTTTGGCCTCTTTACCTTCCTACCAGAGAGCTGTTCTTTCTATCAGTGTACAAGGATTTCCACTTCCCAGTGACTTAATACAGTATGTTCTTTGCTTTCATGTCCTCTCCAGCTGATTACCCGCCTTGCACTAACTCAGCTGACTGTGAGGCATAGCAGAACATGAAGTGCATCCTTACTGTACTCAGAATTGTAGTACTCTGAGGTACTATTATGGGATTTTTCTTTTTTTTATGGAGAGCTTAAGGGGTGGGAGATAGGAATGGGAATGTTTTCATTACTCTCTCCCTTGCTTATCTGCTGGTGCTGAAGTTTCTCTTGTTCTCCTTCTGCAGATGACTTCTGAACATGCAATTATCTCCACATTCAAATCAACAGTTTTATGAGAATTTGGAATACGCTGGCCCAAATAATTCAATGAGAACAGTAATTGCCTCATCTCCCACTACATAAGGTTGTCAGTTGTATTCTTGCCACAGGCATGTCATGTATCAGACATCTCTACAGAAGTCTTGCTGTTTTGATTTTAGAAGCACTAGCCATGCTGAATGTTTGTTACTGGAATAATTAGAAATTTTCTTAGTAGAAGATTTTTTAACCACATGATAATTTTAAACACTGTGTAGTCTACACTGCTGAAAATGGATGAAGCTTGTTCCTTTCAGACAGGGAAATAAAACAGATACCTAACAATCCTTTGCTACTTTTTGGGTGCTGCACAACCTGTCAGAAGGCTCTGTCTTTGAGGTGTGAATTACAGGCTGTATGAGCTGGAAAGCTGCTGCTGTTCATCTGGTTATGTTCTTTCATCTCAGCAAACCGGCTGATTGTCAGTCCTACTTGCCTTCTGTGCTCTGCTTCTTTTGATGCCTGTTTGGCATATGTGAGAGCATGTAGGGCTTGGTGGTTACCACACAGATATCTAAGGCCCTATTTTTTCATGATGGTCACACCTAAGGAAAGGAATGCTTTTCAGCTCAACCCTGCTTGGAGCAACTCCTAACAAAAGTGAAGTTAAAAGTATTTATAAATCTTGAACAGATGGCACATATGCAGCTTGTAGCTAGAGAAGAACAGGATGAGAAAAACCCAACCTTCATCATACTCACTAAGCAGCACCTGTGTGCTGCTTTATGCTTTGGAGGTATTAATATTTTCTGGCATCACTTGGATAGTTCTTAGTTGCTTGTACAGTCAGGGAATAAGCATTTCCATACTGACTTTATAAACTTTTCAGAGTGTAAGCCCACTTAGCTCCTAGAGCATGGAATATCCAGATCCCATACTGAAACATTTTCACTTAGTTTGCTGACCATGTTTTATAGAATTACATAATTGTAATTTATTTCCACAGCTTGTTACTGTCTCTTTCTGAAATCAAGCCTTAAGGTAATCAATAAATCTAAGGTATTAGAATGGAGTTGCCTTGTCTCCCTACCCCCTCTAAATTGAAACAAATTCCAATCCCGCTTGCTAATAACCCTTTCTTCTGTCTATTAATGCTTTTTCCTACCCTCAAGTCTTTATTCCCTTTGTTGTTTCCCATTTCTTGTCTGTCATTTTTTCCCTAATCTGTTCCCCCCTCCTCCTGGCCTCTGATTTACAATTCCTGCAAGATGTAGCAGCAATGACTGAGGAGATGTGGGGAAAGCCACCTCTTTGGCTGCTCCAGCTAACTCCCAAGAGGGATTCTGAATCAGAGCTCTCGGCTGCTGTGGTTGTCTTGTGCAGCAATGTAAACTAGAGCTGGTGGCAACTGTGTTAATATGATAGTCTCAACTGACTTATGCTGAGGAGTAGATGTGCCACCTGTTCTGCCACTTCTGGGGTGGGGATGAACAGCTCTGCCAGAGTAGAGGAAGAGATAGCTATACATAATCATCCTTCTTGTTCTCAGTGAATTGCTAGAGTTTCAGAGTCGGAATTTTTGGACTTTTCCTTCCTTGTTGTCTTAAAAAATGTCTTCTACAGCCTCTTAAATAGTGATAAAGATTCCTTGCACAGTCTTACAATCCAAGAGTGCTAACTTAAGCAGTCCAGTCTCACCTCAAACCAGACTGAGTGAGAAAAAAGAACTCATTGCTTGAAGTCCATTGCTTTGTACCTGGAAAAGAAAAGCAAAAGGTATGCTATATGCACCTAATAAAGGGCTATTGTTACACTCCTGTTTTCCCATATAAAAAAGAACCATAGCTCTTAGAGTTATTATTTTTGTGTCAACAGAGTCATGACAGCCTTGACTCGTGTGTCTGTCTCTCTGGCCAGCTGCTCACATGGAGAACCATGTTTGCTCTTCATGTTAAAATCCTTACTTAATTCTAAAGGAGGCACAGAATGAAGAATTGGCTCCTATGTGCCCAAAGAATGTGGCATCAAGTTCTGATCTCTCCTTTCATCTTCTCCAGAGCTGCAGCATGTTTCAGAAACAAAATCAAAGCTCTCATTTGATACTATTTCCCTCTTCAACCAAATTAATCCCTGCTCTGACAGCAGTGGTGATATGTTAAATACCTTGCATTGGCTTTAGTACCCTTTTCTGTTCTTATCTGAGTTCAGATGAGGGGTTTCTTCACTTGAAATATTCTTGCAGTATGTGGAAGCTACCTTTATGTGTTAGTGGGCCAAAGACTCACTTGGAGTCTTTACTTCATGTAGCAAACAAATCTGTTTAAATAACTTGACTTTTGGATCTGAAATTTAGAAAACTAGGGTTTTGTTACTGAGAAATGTTCTGGTTGTTTTAATAGTGGACTGAAAAAATGAGATAAAGACTCAAAGCCAGTAAGGGCAAAACTTGTCATCTGTATGCTCTAACTCTTGTGAAATGGGACTCAATAGGTGAGAGTGGAGCCTTACTGAAGAAAGGTAGGCAATGCAGATGTGTTAACAACACATTGTTTTAGTGTTGCTAAGTAATGTTGTTATTGTCAAGGACTATTTCAGTTTCCCATAAAAGCTGAGATAGAACATAGGCAAGATAAAGCAGATGAAGGAATATTCTGCACAAGATGTTATGCTTGGTGTATAATTGAGTTGGCTGGAGGGTAGCAATCTGTGGTCACTGCTTGGGACAGGCTGGGCAACTAGTCACCTGGTGGTTACAGTGATTGTATTACATAACTTATTTTTTTTTAAATCATTATTATAACTTTATCTTCTGTTATTGTTCTGTTAAATTGTCTTTATCTCTGTCCTTGAGGATATTTTTTTCTTCCTTCCCTAATGGGGTGTGCAGTGTGTGTGTGTGTGAGAAGAGAGTGAATAGCTGTATGATTCTAATCACTGGTGGGGGTTAAATTGTGGCAGTGTGGCCTTCACAGAGACTCTTCAGAGGAGAGACTCTTGACCTCCAAACTGTGTGGAGGGAGGGAGACTGGAGGTCTCACAGAGAGTGAATGTGAGAGCCTGTCAGCCTGTAATTTCTTGCAAGAGAAGGCAGGCTCCTGTCTGCCTGTGGACCTAACTGCAGAATGGTTATAATGTTCTGGTAGCTGTGTTAGCCACTTGTTAGAGCACATCTAGAATACTGTCTCTGACTTTGAATAATATAAAAAAACCATTAGTAAGAATGAGCCCAGAAGAACCCAACTGAAATGACCAGTCTGCAAAACCATTTGCTTTGTGAGTAGAAGCTGAAGGATGGAAAAAAAGACAACTTTGGGGCAAGCTTGTAGTATGCATGAGGAGATTATTGAGGGGACAGACTTTTTACAATGTAACTGTAAACTGAAATGAGATATTCAGAAATGAGATAGTCAGAATAGGTATGAGAAACAACTGTTTTCTCCTGAGGTCAGCTGGGCAGCAGAACTGGCTGCAAGCAGAGGCTGTGCAGTCTTCAAGTCCTGAAAAATCCCAAGGAGGGCTGGATCAGTTTTAACTGACCTCAGAGCTGACCATGCTTTGAACAGGAGTTTAGATTAGAGCCCTCCTGAGGTACCTTCCAACCTGAATTTTCCTGTGGTTCTTCTGTCATTCTGGTGGACTGCCTTTTTCTCACCATATCAAATTAATAGGGAGTCAAATACATGGTTTACTTTGGAGAAAAGGCATGACAAAAATGAAGATTGGATATGTCCCATGTTTTGGTTTGCTTTTTAATGAAGTATGATTTTCATTCTGAATCTTTTGTTGTATTAGACAGCTGAGGAAAAAGTAAAGAAAATTTTGTTCCTTAGCACAATATCAAACAGGTTTTTTATGCATCTCCCTAGATATGCTTTGAACAAATAGGGTAATGTCCTTTGAATTTTTTTAGTGAATTAAGGCTTCAAAGAATTAAAACAAAAGTAAATGGTATCTTGGTTTATTTTTGCATTATTATGTGTGGTGAAACATAGAGGAGGTCTATTTAGGTCACTTTTTAATATTAGTAGTGTTTTTTAAGATTCTCCCCTTAGTCTCAGCTATAGTTATTTCTCCTACTTTAGCAGAAAAATTAGATGATTCAGCCCCTCTTTTATTTAGTCAGATGCGCTTGGGTATTTAATTTTCTGAAGAAGAAGAAAGAACAAGTACCAAGGATTAAGTATGCATGACAGACGTTTATGTAGCTAAACTTCGTTTAAACAACATAGGAAGGAGTAGGAAGGAATGTAACCTTTTAAGCTTTGCTTTATTTACAGATACAAAGAGACAGAACAGTAAATAAGTCCAAGTTATAGTATGCCTTTTAAGAAAACCTATGATATATCACCACCATATGGAAGCTTGCATGCCCTTTCCCACAGGGATTTGCCTCTGAGAAGGGATTTATAGGCTGCTAGCTCATAATACCAGAATATTTATGATGGGTTACCAACTTTGCCTGTTACAGTTTCTAAAATTCACTTTGGAACAGCACCTATGCCTAGCCAAGGATGGCACCAGTCATGCTGCTTCACAGTTATTCAGCATCTCAGTCCTTAAGAAGATACCCATTATGCCCAAATCCTTCAGGGAATCATAGTACTCCCATGAAACAGGAGTTAAAGATTTGCTTTAAAGGCTGGGAAACATGAACTATAAACAAATTCACTATATTATAAGCACTGGAAGAAAACAAGATGAGATGGGACTGCATGAAGGCCTTAGATTGTAAATAGTGAATAGCATATAATCTAATGGCAGTGTTTGGAGTGTACTTTTGTAGGCAAAATATGCTTCTTAGGTCTGCTTTAGAATTTGATTCAAGATTCAAAATGTCAGTGCCCACTGGCAGTGAGATAAAATACTTAGTGACATTGCATTTTGCAGGGGAGAAAAACACAAGGTGTGTACATTATACAACTGAGTCTACACTGCAGGTTCTCCTTTTTTAGCTTCTTAAAATCATTGTATCAAATATCCATTACATTTCTTTTACTATGGTGATAGTTTCTGCGATGGTGAAAATTCTGCTTGTGCCAAGTTACTATATTGTGGGTGTAAGGGCAATTTCCCTGGTGAAGTTTGTGCTTGGTACCATTTGACCTGCCTTTTTGATAGGATATAGGATCTACCTCTTTGGTTTGCAGTTTGAAATTTTTTTTTTTCCTGTACTGAGCTGCTGGTCTTACAAATTTCCTTACCATACTTGTTGTAAAGGCAAGTGTAGAGGTCAGATAACTCACATACTTAGTTTTTAATTCTATCTGCAATTTAAGTTTGATGACAGCGTATTGACTAGGTGCTGGTAATACTTCTAAATGCTGGGGAAACATTAATGGTAACTGAATTGGGAAAGAGGAAGGGGGAGAATTCCTGCTGAACTGGTTCAGAAGGAAAATGGAGGTGAAGACCACTTCATCCCTAAATGGGAAAATGGCAGGGAAAAGGCACTTGGCAAGAAAGAACTATAAATGGTTATTTGAGGTAGATGTGTATATATAAGAAATTGAAGAAAATCATCTGTATAATATTTATTTTATGTAGAGTAACGCATATTAATCAACAACAAAATAAGCTAGATGACTGCCATTTAGTATACATACATTTCAAACCGATAGCTCTTGATGAAACTCTTTTGGCTTCATGTGTAAAACTTTACAACATGCTCAGTGGCATTAGGACAGAAGGCCAGGTGGATGGCAGTTCTGAGAATTGCTTTATATGGCAGAAAGGAAAGCTTTAGCTGTAGAGAATGTATTCAGAGAGCCATGCAAGGAGCAGCTACCAAGATTTGGTCTTATGAAGAAAGGATGATGCAGTGTATTCTGAGCACAACTTTTTGACTTAAGCAACAGTGGAGGAAGACAATATTTTTGAATAACCCAGAGTACCAATTTAACCATCCAAAGTAACACTTGACAGTGCTTCTGCTGTTGCTGATAAACACTACCTTTCCTGACAAAGACCTAAAGTGCTATTGTATAATTTTCTCCAATCAGGAAAAACCTGTACAAATTCAGATAGAGATTCCTGTTCAAAGACTGAGTTTTAGTGGTGATTCTTGCATGTGAGAATTCCTGGAGCCAGATTAATTTTAGCTTTCTTCTCAAGAGGCTACTCTGTCTCTGTGGCCTGCTGGGATGTATGGACTGAAGCACTTCAATGCAAACAAGTCTGTAAAGCTGGTTTGAGGCTCAGATTAGGCATTTTCAGTGCTTTTAATGCAGAGTGCAATAACTAAAAAGCCTGAAGTCCATCAACTCAGCACCATTAAAATGTTAATATATTCTATGTGCTGCTGAGAGATGATAAAACTTTATTTTTGGAAGTAAGATGGAAATCCTCTGGAAAAAGAAGATATCCATTCAAATTTGATTTAAATGAACAAAAGTAATTTGATTTTTCCTTGAGTGATCCTTCCTCCCAGATCCTTGATTTTTTTTTCTTCCCTCCTGTTTTAAACAGATCTGATCTTCATTATACAGTCTATGAAGAATTTTAACATTACAACTTACAATTTCATTGCCTCATTTTATGAAGGTATTCATTCATCCTCTAAAATGCAAAACAACTGTGTGCTTTCTGATTCTTACAGGAATTGTGAGTGCTGGTGGCTGAAAGCCATTTTATTTTTTCTCACCTGTCAGTCTCTTTAAGGGAAAGTTTTCTATGGCAGTACAAAGAGCTTAATTAGAAATCAGCTGCTGGCTGATTTCTGACAGAACACCTCCATCTGGTCATCTGATCATCATGAAGAAAAGTTGTCTTGTCTTGTGTTTTTTGGGTTTTTTTTCCTAATTTACATTTTGAACAGCAATGACCTTATCACAGGATAAGAATGCACAGTAATAATATGTAGTCTATGGATCTTGAAGCAGATCTCCAGTGAAGGCAGGCAGAGAAAGCTGTTCAGCCTGGAAAATGGAAGGCTCTGGAAAAGCCTCATCCTGACCTTTCAATATCTGGAGAGAGGCTTTTTCAAGGGCATTTAGTGATAGGATGAGAGATATTGGCTCCCAACTGGAAGGCAGTAGATTGATATTTGATATCAGGAAGAAAGTAACTTGATTTTAGTTTTTGTCAAGTATCAGATTGTGAGTTGGACAGGAAGTTCAGGATGATTCTGAGTTACTCAGTCTGTGGTGTTTTTCTAGAAACCTTGGAGACAATCGAGGGAATAAAAAGGAGGCTCAGCCCCCACTACTTTATCATCTCCATCTACAACAGGTATTTAGAGTATGCTTCTATTCTTCTCAGGTTGAATAAGACAAAATTTTGAAATACTTTACATCTATTTGTAATTAACTTACTTGATTTTCATATCCACTTAACTGTGTCTTTCCAACGCTCTTGGGAAATTTCATTCCTGCAGTGTATAGGAATGGTTAGTCTCAAACTTAATCTAGACAGCCTGGAGTGTCATCCTTCCTGCTATTGTATGGTGCACTCCTCACAAGATGACACAAATAATACTTTGTTTCACATTCTCAAACTGTCTTGGACTTGAGCTGTAATGTTCTTGTTTTTATGCATTATTAGTAATCTCTGTTTCAATGATGTGCTAAATCTGTGTCTAGTGCCATGCTCTTTGTGTTGGTTTGCTTGTTTTTCGATAACGTGATATAATGCATCAGTCTAATAAAAGTCAAATTTTCCACAGTTTTGATGGGATAACTTTTATCTTGAAATAACTTTTTTCTGGATCAAGTATCTTTTGGCTACCCACAGTCAGCATGAAGTCTGGTCTAAATAATTTGAAGTGTCTTCTGGGTTGATATAAATAGGATTACACTCATGCATTGTGTAGATTATTAGAAACTTAGTACTGCTAGCAGTAGGCTTTATATCACTGTTGGTGTCAACCATGCAGAAAGTATGTTCCTCTTTGCTTTTGCATTTTTCAGGTTTGGCACACATTGCCCAAATAAAGCAGTTAATCAAAGTTGAGTGTATGATGACCTATTTCTTGGGTTTAAGAAAGAATGCCCAAAATTGGTTATGAAATGTCACATTAAGTGTGAAAAGTTGCAAGAAAAAAATGTTCTGCAGAATTCCAGATTTTTCCTTTCGCAAGGCAAGTGGGAGAGGATGCTGCAGTGGTTGCCAGACTGATTGCTTGGTGTACTCACATAGAGAACTTAAATTTGCTAAAGGCAAATCTGCTGTGGAGTATCACCAGTGTCCATCATACAGCATGCTTTGTTAGCTCTTATTAATTTTCCTATAAAATTCACCTCTGATATATCCTTCTCAGTTTTCCATTTCATACACATTTGGACTTTCTTATTTTCTACTTTTGCTGGGTTGTAGTGAAGTAGCAGTTTTTTTCTGACCTGTGTTAACGAGGTACACTTCCAAGAAGAACTTTGTTCCTGGCTTAATTTCTTTCCATTTTGAGGTTCTGTGCTGTGAAGTTTGAAATTTTTCTGGATCTAG
This sequence comes from Turnix velox, assembly GCA_013400935.1. Lineage (NCBI taxonomy): Eukaryota > Metazoa > Chordata > Aves > Charadriiformes > Turnicidae > Turnix > Turnix velox. The sequence goes on along the minus strand of VZTY01029985.1, from coordinate 25,210 downwards.
CTCTACAGAACCTTGGTGGCGAGGTGTTCTTCCTGTCATGCGATGAATGTAATGCGTTACTCAATGTACTTGGTCATGCACCAGGGCAGCTCTCTCCTCTAAACTTTATTTAACTGAATGTGATGTTGATGGTATGTGACCTATTTAATTGTTTAAATCTCATAACTTAATTTCTAAGAGGCCTCAGGCTTGAGAATGTAGACTTCAGTGAACAGTTAATTGCAATACAAGAGAATGAAAGATGGGCATCCTATCATGTGTTTCAAAGCATGTATTACGTTGTGCGTGATATTCTGTTACCACTGAGGGGTGCAAGATTTGCTTCTTTAATTGACTCTGCATTTTCCATGGGGTAAAAACATGTTGATGATCAATTTTCAGTGATGATAAATAGCTGATATCTGTATGTCTGTATCCCAAGTTTGTGAATCTAACCTGTTTTCAGTTGAATCAAATTACATGAATTTTTGAAGCAGTTTTTTGAGTCATAATTAGATTGAGAAATGGAGCAGGCAGTAAAATGTCTCAGAATAAAAATCATAAATTTTATGGAGGAGCAAACTATGTGCCAGACATTTTATAAACAAGGCAATTGCTTCTACTGAGTAGGACACATGCACTCAATGTTAGTATCTGAACTTGCATGTGGCATATTTAGTGTTCAGTGATGTCACCATAAGTTATGCGAGGGATTAGTGGTGGGTTATGCTAATGTGTGGTTTTACTGTTTTAATTCTAAAGCTAGTAAGTTTATAGAACTTCCAAGGATTATGAGGTTCAAATGACTTTAAGTACTGTTGGAAATCTGAATATGCTTTCAACTTAAGAAAAATACTGTGTCTTATTGTGTAAAAGACTAAGTAAACATTAAATTTCTCCAAAATTCTGAATATGTTGAGTGATAAGAACTAATCCAGCTTCTACAAAAGCAAGCAGTTCCTTTGACTTTGTTGAGCTATCAGCAAGTCTGGAGTTAATTTCCATTAAGATTTCTAGAATTCCCAGTGTGGCTTCAGTCTTACTGTAGTAATATTTCTTTCTCCAAATGAGAGGTAGGGCACCTCTGTGAAGTTAGTATTACAAAACTGAAGTGAAAATCCTGACCTGACTGTGTTCTGCTCTAATTGCTATTGCACAGCCTTTTTGTCTTGAAGAAGGCTGGTCACAGTCCTAGAGCTTCGGATGGCACTTACAGTAGCTAGGTTTGTGTAGGGGAGGTTGGTGCTGATTCTACTCATGATGTGGTTTTCCACACAGCTTTTAAGTATATAAAATAGTAGTGGATGATGAATTTGCAGAATAATTGTATAGCTTTCAGTGTTCTCATGTGTTTCCCACATTTTTGCTGAAATCTGTCAGGGACCAGGAATGAAAGAAGACTCAATGCTGTGAACAAAGACTTCTCAATTCCAATTGCCTTCACTGGCTTTAGTTGGATCAGCATGCTGACTTAGTGCACAAAATTTCACTACTTTCCTATATCAAACTTTGTGAGAGCCTTTTCTGATTTACAGGTCCTTTGCTTCCCCTTGGTTTCTCTGTTTTGTGTTTGGGAATTTTTCACTTGCAAACATGAACGTCTGAGATTACTCTTTCAACATAACTTCTGGCAATTACCTTAGTATAAAGCTGGATTGTCCAAAGTAGACATTGCTGCTAATGACTCTGTGTGTTTCCTACTTTCATTGTAAAGCTTCCCAGCAGAGGTGAAACAAACAACAGTTTTCATAACTTTTTGTAAGTGTTGTGTTACCTTCTAGGCCAAGGAATGTTACAGTTTTGTATATTTTTTCTGGCTTTGTGATGTCTCTTTACCGCACTGAAAGATCCAGTGCATGATAGTAATGCTGGGAGATCTCAATGGCAAGGCAGCCTTAGAAAGATATCAGAATGGAATTTTCCCTTTTGAGGGTCACCTCCCGAGAGTGGTTTTGCACACAAAAGGAAACAAATAGTTGTGTCAGATATTCACAGGTTATCTTTTCAGCCACGTTCACAAATTTTTAATTTTTTTTCCTGTTGTAGTGGATGAATCCCATTTAGGATCTCTCTCTCTTTAAATGTGTTCTGTTTTCTCCATTGGTGTTTTGCTGGGAGAATACGCTCATTTTCTGTATAATCTCTCAGCCCAGACAAACCTGTGAATCTTTAAAAAGATTTTGTACAAAAATTGTTTCATACAACTGTTAAGTATTTGTGAACTGTTGCTGTACTAGTAAAAACACATGAGTTAGTAGACTGGAGCTATGTCCAAACTGGATTTTACTTCTCTTTTTGAAGTCAGACAGCATATCTGAGATGAGCAGAGAGCAACAGTGTCACTCTGCGTGATACTGCTTGCACATATTCTCTCAAAATTATCTTGATATCCTTGGTTAAAGAATATTTGCATGAAATATAGGAGAATTTCAGTTTTTATACACACCGTACTACTGAACACTTTCTGCTTTGGATCTTTTTTGAAGCTGTGAGCCAGGGTAATGTCAATTTTCTGCAACAGATGTTTAATCTCTTGATATAATTTTCCTTTCTTTACCTTCTATGGAAATAGATGGGATGCTTTGGGATGAAAATTGCATTGTTCATTATGCAGAACATTGTAGCACCTTGGACCTGAGCTGTGCTTCTCTGCTAGTGTATTTTCTATGTCCCACAGGATGCAGTCAAATATTCTTTTTGAAGAATTTAATTGTAAACATATGCTTAAACTGGATGTTTGTAGTGGTGAAGATGTTCCAGAATGAGATCAAAGCATAAACTAGCAAATGTTAGTGTATTGTTTAAGGTCTGCTTATGTTAATTAGGCTGGTGATTAATTTGTGTTTGGACATCACAGACACTAATCAAATTGCAAATTTAGAAATCTGACACAGTACAATCTAGTAAAGACAACTCAACTTTTGGTACTGTCTTGGAGTAACTTTCATGTGTATGAATAGCTGTGAGATGTGATGCTTGCTTGCATTACATGCTTTTATTGGTCTAGATGAGAATGGAAATCTGTCATTTTATCCTGGGATAGTACTTTTCACATTACTCTTCTTTTACATTAAAAATGTACAAAGTGGCATATACTCTTTGCTCAATCTGTGAATGGAAACATGTTTTATTATTGTGCTTTATAATGGTTAGGCTCTGTGAGAAGGAGTTATTTCCCATCAATGGCTGTAGGAGTCAAATGAAATTTTAAGAGGCAAGCTTCAGCCTTATTATCCTGCTTCCAAAAAGTGTTACAATGCATTCCAGATAGTAAAAGTGGTTTTGTGTACATAATTTATTGTAGATTAACTACACAGGTCTACTCATTTAAGACTTGTGATTCCAATGAATGATGTCTTTGTAATCTTCAATTGCTCTCAGTCAGCTACTTTCTTAGGTTCTTTGTTTCTTCACTGTACCTTCATGTTATTCCTTCTTAAGTTTTTCCACAAACTTTTATATTTGGTCTGCATATTTTAAAATTCCTTGATTTTGATTTATGTGAAGGATGTAGTTGAGAAACTTTTAGTTGCATGGGACAGATTAAGTATCCAAAAGATAAACAAATCACTTCAATTACACTTGTAGGACTACTTGGGGGCAGAGTAGAATACTCAGTCTCAATTATAAGCACATTGGCCAAAGAAATCCATTGACACATTATTTTTAAATGGGAAATAGTTATGGAAAGAGTAACTTTCTGTGCTGATCTCATTCTACCAAAGTTCAGTGTAAGTTTAAAAAGCACCTCATCTGTTTAGTGATGTGTTTGGTAATGTAAGTGCAGTCTGATACTCAGTGTCGAGAGAGTTGTTTGCTTCTGATTTTTTTGATAGCTATGTTTCTTTGTATACACTGCATACATTATACCTGTGCCAAGGAAATGATATCCAGAGTAGACATGGCATCTTGGTATCTCAGTTCAATACTTGAACTTATAATCAGTGAAAAATGGTGGAGTGTGGAATAATTGCTTGAGTGATTTGAAGAAATCTGTCTGATAGTTGCTCTATTCTGCCCTGGTGAGACTGCATTTGGAGTACTGAATCCTAAATTTAGTGTCTGCTTTGTTAAATGAAGTCCAAGACAGGCTTTATGTGTTGGTCAGACTTCTAGTGTGTCTTGGGGCTTTTTGTGCATGTTTTTCCTGTTAACTTTTCCAAGTAAAAATTATAACCCTGGCCAAGCAATGGGGAAAAAAATACGTTATCACTATTCTGTGTGTATTTTTTTCATTGTTAATTTGAAGTGATAGGTAGTCATTACATTTTCATGATTTGTCAGCTTCTCAAGGGAAGCTGGTGGGAGGAAAGAAACCAGGGATTTACTTTTGCTCTTGCTGAACTCACTGGGAGTTTGCCATTAATTTCTGTTGGACAAGGATCATGCCCCAAGTCAGCAGATGAAATAAATAATGCTCTAGTCCTCAGCTTGCTACTAATTCACCGTTATTTTTCTTACTTATTGAATGAGAGATTGGCACATCACATTTTATTACCTAGCATTGCTGTAGATTTTCAGCTCAAAAAAAAAGTTGAGCAACTTTATACTTTGTGATCCTGTTTAGCCCTCATAAAACTGAGTTCTTTTAAGAAATGCACTGAAGAGCAAGATCTCAAAGTAAGCTCTAATCCTCATACTCGGATGAAGAGCTGTCAGAAGATGCAGATGTTTGTGAATGTTCCAAGAAAAGATGAAATTGCCTGGTTTTTGAGTATCATCTGATGGCTCAGGTAGATTTAATCATTAGAAGAGAAGAAAATCAAGGAAAATGGGGACATAGCTAATTGAAGGACTTCAGTTAGCCCATGTAAAAGGTATTCCTAAGGTGAGATTTGGGCACAGTAATATTACTAGTAGTGATCCAATGTAGTTTTCGGATTTGAGTAAAGACCCTCTTATGAGGAAACTTTGAGTTTTCAATCAACTGTGGTGCATTTAGTTGACAGCAATCTGGGAACAGGAGTTTAAATTAGGTTGAAAACCTCTCTAAACTTGTTCTGACATTAAACAAATGGAGTATTTTTTATCATCTGCCTGGAATCCTTTGATATGATGAAAGTGAGGTCTTCTGTGAGAATGTTGCTGCCTTTTCTACTGAACTTTGTGTCAAAAAGTTAAAAGTTATGAGAGTATACAACATATTATCCAGTTAGATGAATAGGTATTGTTTTGCATTGATGCTATTTTTAAAACAGGGAAGGAAAAAAGACTTAACTCAAAGCAGGAGCAGATCCTTTAATGGTAACCCGTAAACCTAGGCCATGGCATCAGAAGTGCTTTTGAAAGCTGTGAAGACCATTTGGAGAATCCTGTGGAATATAACTGGGGAGTAAAACATGCAATACTTAGTGGCTTTACCACATTTTTCCTTTCCACAGGTCACAAGTACAGACCTCAAAGGGATGTTTCTGTCAGAAGTACACAGCACTTGCTGCATCTCTGGCTTTGCAAGTGGGAAACTTCAAAGAAGGAGCCTCTGATTAATAAATGTGCTTATGATAGCTTTCCAAATGAAAGATAATGACCTGCATATGTTGACTCTGAATCACAAGTACTTCTAGCTGTGTGATCAGAGTCAAAGGTGAACTCGCATAAAGAAGGCTTTGTCTCCTGACATGACCAAGTGATGGAACAATCATTCATTAAGAGTTACTTATGATTTTATAGCAATGTTTCTAAGTACCTATATATGTCTTGGTATGTCCTTTTCACTGAAAACAGGCTCAGTGGAAGCATGAAGCTTGATGTTCAGTGATTTGAGCCATATTTACTGTGGTATCAGAATACATTGGCAAGCTATACTGAAGTAGAACGGGAAAGTCAAATGAAGTAGTGAGATAGCTGTGAAGAAGCAAATTTTGCCTATTCAGAGTAACTTTTTAACTGGAAGGTGTTTGTGCTGTGGTTCTCAGATATCTTGTACTCTGTTACATGTTTGATCTCAGTAATTACTACCAGGATCAAAAGCTATAGTAGACTCCCTGTGTGCTTAGAAAGAACTTAATGTTTAGCAGTTATTAGAACACTTTGATTTCTCAAGGTTCCCGTCATTAAACTACTTTCAGCAAAATACCTTTTATTAGAAGAGAGCTATTTGTACTTCTGGCTTTAAACCAAGAGCCTGGGTGAACCATACATAAAGCTAGGAACTGGGTAATGTGAAACGATCCCAGGCATCTGAGATCCCACAATTTTATAGTGGCTGATACAGAAAAATGAGATAAAGGAAAAAGGCCCTTTGGCCTCTTTGGGCATGGTTTGGAATAGATGGACAGCAGTTGTTTTCCTTCTCTGGATACTGGAGAAGCCTGGAACTTGCTGTACTTGAATGGGTGAGCTGGTAATATTGTATGAAAATGAACATGTGTATTAATCACTTTCCAGTAAATCTTCCTTAGTCTTTGTTACTATGATGTGAAATGTTGCGTGCAGAAACATTTTCACCTTGGAGATAGTTATGACTTTCATTCCAGATAAACACAGCTTTGGTGGAACTTTTTGGTGGAAGAATAGCAATGGCTTAAAGCTGGAGCTGAGCAACACTTCTGTTTGGCAAGTCTGAAGGCTCAGGAAGTAGATAAAACTTCAAAATGGCTCACTTTTTTTGAGCTACTTCAGTAACTCTACAATTTCTCTTTCCTTTATGTTGAATGGTTATGCCACTAAGATCCAGCCCATGTTACTTGAACGCCAGAATTTTCTGTATCCCATCTTAAATACTCACGATTAAAGCCATGTATTTTTTAAAAAAGCAGATGATCCTACCAGAACCATACAGGGGATCCTTCCTGACGGGAAGGCAGGAGAAGCCCTGATGGAGAGGGAAAAAATTTAAGTGGTCAGGATAGAAACATATGATATATTGTAGGATCTGTATGAGACTTGTGCTGTCATAAACCTAGGTCAGATTGTTAGAAGAAAAGGCATGGCAATTTGGTAAATGAATAGAAAGTAGTCAAATAATGTGCAAGAAAGTTTCAGTATGTGAAAGTCAACTGTATAATGCATAGGCTTAAAAGGTTGAGTAACTTTTCTGAATTTTTGTAGCTGCTTGCTGCATTGTTAGCCTTCTAAGAGAACATCATTATTCAGAATGATCTCTTTTTTTGGTAAATTCTCTCTGAGCTCATGAAAGCATAGAATTGTTTAGGTTGGAAAAGACCTCTTAAGATCATCGAGTCCAACCATTAACCTAGCACTGCCAGGTCCACCAGTGAACCATATCCCATTAACCTTGGGCTATTGATTCAGCCTGATCAATCATATGTACAGTGTAAAATTCCTACTGCCTATGTTAAACCTCTTTATTGCTGCATCTTTTGTGTGCATTCTAGGCACCTACTTGCTTCTTGAACGGAGTCTATTAATGATGCTGTGCATAGATGTCTTTTGTGACTATTACAGAATTAATAGATGCCTGCTAATGAAGAATTCGGTTTGCATATGGAGTCTTCTGCATCTCAAAGCAATTGGTAATTGGCAGTATTTTTCATGCACTTTAATTACTGGCATAATTACACTGATGTTCTGCCTTTTGATGTATTATTGCATGACCAGAGAACAACTCCAGAGGGACTTGGCTTGTTCATATAATGTCCCTGAAGTCAGTAAGGCTGTAGTCTATCATACAGCTAAAACAGTAACTTACTTTCTTTGTTTAACACCCACTATCCTTAACTTGTGATACATGATAGCTTTTCCAACTTGCCTCTCTCTTGAGTGCTTGTTAAAAAATGTAGAAAAATGAAGTTGTTATGAACATGTCCATCCACAAATTAAGGTACCAAAATTTCATAAATTTTAGTTCTTTCTTTCCTTGGCTGATGTGGTAGCACTGTCTGTTCCCAGATGATGAACTATTTCTGACTGGGATAGTGAGGAGCAAATAATATGCTGTATGAAGTACCACTGGAATGTTAAAGTGTGTAGGGAAAGGCAGTAGTATTTCATGTTAAAGCAGCTGTTACAATTGCTGACAGTTGTCACCTATCTCTACTAAGTCTGCAGCAGTGTGATTTGGTCAAGTCAGGTTGCATCTTCATGCAAATCTTTGTTTTTCTCTTGTGGCTACACAGAGGCATGACAAATGTATAAGCTTAGTTTGATTCATTACTTGCAAAGTTATTTCTGGTGTTATTGTTGCTCACTGAATTTCTTATTTCTTTTTACATGAGCACTGCAGGTGCTTGTGTAAGAAATCTGGTAGTAAAAATGAATTAATTGGGAACTCAACTGAGATCAGAACCTGAATGAAGCATATTAATATTCTTTTCCTTGCAGAAGGCAAGTATTGAGTGAAAGATTTTACTGTGCAATAATGCTACTTATGGTTTAATTTAAATCTTAATTCTTTTGCCTGAATAACTAAGCATTTGGGTTTTGTACTGTGCTAATGTAGATTAATGACCTCCTAATGTAAATAGGAGGAACTGCTGCACCTAAATGTAAGTGCCCATCATGTGCAAATTTGTAGCTCTCTGACAGAGCTGATGCTTTTGCACCCCTGGTTACAAGTATTTTTTGTAACCTCTATGAGGTTAAAATCTCCAACATCCCTGGAACACTGACTGGGCAGGGAAAAGTGTAGCAAGTGAAATGAATGAAAGATGTTACTTTATAATTTTTGAACCTTCTCCGTATAGGGTAGCCTAATAAAGCCTTTAATTAAATAATGCTGCATTCGCACAATGGTTTGTTTAATAATTTCAGGATTTTTTTTTCTTTGCTCAAATAGGGCTATGCAAAAGTGGTCTTAAAAAGATCTGTTCCTTAGCTTAAGGCACCAGCCTAATTTCCTGAACCAACGCACTTGTGTTCTCTGTCTGTCATTTTGTTCTGGTTTGAGTGAGAGCTGACCCTCACCACAAAAAATGCGATAAAGCAAAGCTACTGAATGTAACTATGGAGTAGTTCCAGAGAAATCTTACATGATTTTGATTAAGGAATGTGAGCACACAGATTAATGTACAACTTTGAAATTATTATCCCTTCCCTGACAAGTGATGTTAGAATTTTTATTTTAAGTTTTGCTATGAGAAGTCTAGTGTGAAGAAAGTAAGTAGGTATCATGCCATTCTAAAAGACATACTGCCCAATGCAATGCTTGAGAGATAAATATGTAGCTGTTAGTTTAGGAGTATAGGAATTCTTTGACAATGTTAAGATATATTGTGGAGAGGAGATTTCTTGTGTGACATAGGCTCAGAATAGACAGAGCTCACTTATTCTGAGAATTGACTCTGCCTCTGTTCATTTGGACATGAGTTTCTTCGCACCGAGGAGCAGTTTGGCTTGTATTTGCTAATAAAAAAATTTCATACTAATGTAGAACAACTACTGGAGAGTGGTTGATTTACCCAAAAGAGTAAGGATCAAGTTCACAACATTTCTTGGAATCTCATTTATAAGGAGCACATGAAGATTTCTCATGTGCTTTTATTTAAGTAAATAGCAAGTTATGTGGTTTTATGATGTATCTAGACTGAGGGAAATGCTTTCTTTTAAGATATGCTCCGAAGGTAACCATGCAAAAATAACTTGTTACGATAGCTTTCTGAATGAAGTCATAAAGTATTTTAACCTTCTACAGTTGTCAATGAAAACAAGAACCATAAAATCGCTTTCTCTGACCTACAGTCTTGCAGGCAATCTTCCATTAATTTGTGAAAGTTACTCCAGAATAAATCCATTATTCTTGGTGAAGACTGAGGTCCTGCTTAAGCATCCTGACTTAAGCATCCAACTTTTTCTGTCTTGTTCTTAGTGTTTCCCCCTCATCCTCCCTCCGACCCTGATGCACATACCAAAAGAGCTGTTCTTTGCAGCTGGCTATTCAAAAATCACTTTGGAAAACAACTATATTGATTAAAATAACTGTGTAGCATGTTGTTCAATTTAAATCCTAGAAGTGTACCTCTAACACAATGAAGCCCAAGAATCGGTATGGCTGTTTTCTGCTGACAATGCTATCCCAAGACCTGTATCTAACAGCAGCAATGCCACAGTTAAAAAGTGTAAGACCCATGTAGCTAAACTTTTACCTCACTGACAACAAAGAATGTGTCAGTTGCAATGTATTATGCATTCCGCTGACTATTTTAAGGAACAGTAATGAGATGGTTGTATGGGAAAGCCTACTGAAGTAATCAGTCAGAGCTGGACTTTAGATTAATCATGCTTGTAGCCAGAGAAACTGGCTAAAGGGATGGGTTAAAAAAAAAGATGGATTACAGTTTTCATATCTCCTTCTTAATCCTGATCCTTTACTAGGTTAGGAGTCTGGACTCCAGGCAGTGGAAATGGGAAAGGCTCCAGTGCAGACCCTCAAACCTCACTCCCCCAGGTTTCTCTTTTCCCCATATTATAGAATAAATTTTAGAACCATTTTACTGCAAGGCCTACAGCAGTACAAGATGCTGCTTCTTTCCCAACCTGCTCCCATTTAATTCTTCTAACATTTCTTTCTTGCTTTTGGTCCTCACTTCATCTTTCACCTGAATTTCATGTAACCCTTAACCTTTGTTTCTGATAAGGTACGTCATAATATTTAGTCCCTAAAACTCACTGAAACTGCTTTAAGGTCTGATTGCAAAATGAAGCTAACCGAGCATGCACAGTGGGAAACCTGACCCTATTCTGTGTTATGGTGTAGTTTTTAACTATATAATAGCGTATTTTTATTAGCAACTGCTGCTTCATTTAATTCGCTTACTCAAAGCAACTACACATGGCCTCAATAGATTACATATTAGTATCTATTTTAATTTCTCTGACAGCAACTTTGCTTTGAGCAAATGACTTAACAAAAGAATTCAGTAATTCTTAGATCCCTTTAATACATGATCATATGAGTCCTTGGTTATGTTCTTCTTAAAATTCATTCACTTATGTATTCTAGACCTAATTCTGTCTACCATCACATTGTTCACATCTTCATTTTTAGCTGTTTTAGACACTCCTGAGTTTTTCAGCTTAAGTTTTTTATGTGCATGTGCCAAGTTTGAAACATGTAATTTTGATAGCTTGTATTTGTTCTTGAATAGATGATTGGAGCATTCAAGTATTAAACCCTCTCTGTGCTCCAGTTGGTTTATATCATGTGCCATTTATCTGCAGTTTATTTCTGATACCATCAGTAATTTGGGCTCTTGCAGTTTATGAAATAATTACTAATTACCAGGTTGTAGCTTGGGAGAAGATAATTTTAAGGAATCTAGCTTTGAAGCAAATGGTGCTACTATGAAGGACAAATTATCTCCAGCCTGGCTTCTTGACTCAGATTATTATTACTTTAGGATTAGGACAAGGACATGCTCTTACCCTTCTGTTTGACCCCAGCCAGAAAAGACTATTTAAGGAATGCTGTAAAGTGATTTTCCAAGTATGTGTACCAAAACCAGAAAATGATGCTGGTAAATGCATTTCTGTTTGTGTTTCAAGTGAGGGCTAGGAACCAGAAAAGCATGAATGATGTTTAGAGGAAAAACCTTTACTGTGTGTGATTTTTCAGATGTTCCAAGCATTATTTAAATTGAGGTTTTTATGATTCATAGAAAATTTATGTAAGACAGGAAAGATCCTGTGAGGGGGAAATACAGAACAGGAGTTATGACTTACATTGAGATAAACTGCTAGTGTCACTCCACAAGTGTTTATCTTTATTGATGGCTCCAATGTCTCTTCATGGTAGCTTTTTGTTATGTGGAAAAAATTCCTATTATACTTAATGAAGCTGACTTCAAAAGAAATAGCACTGTCCTCACCACTAAAAATGCTTTCTGTTTGAGTAGTTTGCTCTTAGAAGAGTAAGCTTCACATCAGAACTTAAAATGTTTCAATATTTCCTCACAAATTTCTAAACAATGTCTCATTTTGTCTAAACACACAAATACCATTTATGACAGTCCATGATTGCTTATGCGATTTTATTTTTGATTTGGATAAGGTTGTTCTTATTCAGCTTGTATTTCTCTTATTCAGCCCAGCAACTGAAAAAAGCTGGTGAGGCTAGTAGTTCTGTTTATGCTTTTTCCTAGAAATAGCTTCATGCTTGGACTCTAGCTCATGCTTGTCTAGCAACCAAAGAGTTGGCATTTAAGCCTGCCTCAGATGTGGGCTCCAGATAAGTTCTGAAAGATTTGAGAGCCTTGGGTGTACCTGGTAGAGCACCACATGATGCATTATGGTTTGGAGCAGCAATGGATCATGCTTTTCTTAGCCCTCACATCTGTAGAGGTAAAAAAGAACTAAGTAGCAGAGAGTGAGTTGAAAGAGACTTTTTTGATGCTGTGAATGCGGAAAGAGCACCTTAGAAGTCATGTTGTGCTATAGTCTGTGCTGCATTCCTCCTACACTAAGAAATAAGAGACTGGAGTTCATGAGTCTTTTTCTGGGGTTAAATAAATAGATTTGTTATTCATGCAAACATGAATACAAATATGAGGTTAAATAACTTCATATTAGCATAGCAGCTGCCTTATGCACTGTGTTGCCATGTAACTGTTCAACATGAATAGGAGATTACAGTATTACAGCCCAGGTAAGAAGAGACCTGAGAGCTTGGCAAGCAGAAGAAAAGTTGTTTAATACTGCTTTTAGAGACAATTATATCCAGAAAAGTGCAATTCAGATCAGACCTTCTGAAGCTCATCATAGCTGTTCATCCTTAACTAATTCAAAGACTGGTGATGTGTCCATGATTACCAATTTGCTTTGTTTCCGAAGGTACTCATGCCATCACTCTCTGTACTAGGGAAAATACCAGGACAGGGGGAGACTGTGTCAAGGAAATGGTTGTGAAATGTTAAATTATTTGGGATTCCCAACTTCTTGTCACTTTGATTTCAAGCCTTAGTCATGAGATTGGCCTGTCGGAAATGCAGGCCATAATGAGGAAGGTGGAGGTGTTAAATTACTGTAAGGAGAGAGGGCTCAGCTGAGTAGTGGCTTCTGGGTAGAGGGCTGACATCATGTAGGGGGACCCCTGTAATCCATGCTGGCTGGGCAGGAGGTCTAAGCTGGTGAAAGAAGCAGAGATCAGGGCTCTTTGTAGGCAAGTTTTGCCATAAGGGCTGCTGCACTCTGGGTTAGATTGTCAGTAAAACTGCCTGTGTCTCCCACTTCCCTTCCCCAACTTTTTAATGATACTAAACTGCTTAGCTTTTTGGTTGTTACTGAACAGATAATTAAATTTTTCTTTTCTACATATGTGTAACACAATACATAGGGATGCAAGCTTTTGCTGTTATATTGACTCTCAGCAAAGGTGGCTTCTCTTTCTTTTGAATTTTACTTCTCTAAATAAGATGTGTGGCTGCCTGACACTCAGCTGTTGACATCTGTGCAGAGTAGCAAGTAGTAAAGTTGCTGATGAGCAGCAAGGTATATTCCCTCTGAGCTCTTTGCTCCCTAAGCAATGGTCTAACAATTGGTTCCTTAAGTGATGATGGCATATTTTTTTTCAGCAAAACCTTGTATGATAATACTGTGTCTTCCCATGATTTTTCTCTGGTTACAAGTTAGCATTGATTCTGACTTATTTTTGCACGTCCAGACCTTGTATAAATTGATAGGAATTTCAAAGAGTGAAAGTTGTTTTACTTTTCCTAGGTGTGATTCAGCTGCTGTAGTAGGGGAAATGCTGGCTTTATTTTGAGCGTCCCTGCTTTAAAGGGTGAAAAATACTTAGCTTTGCAGATAAGCAGGAATTGCCAGAGGAGTCTAAGTGCCTGTCATCCAGAACAGTTTCCCATAGCAGAAAATGACACAGCCAATTTCACTGCCAGTGCAGCTCTGGGAAAAGATTTCAAAACAAGTCCAAAGAACAATTACGATCTTTCTGAGGTCTTGATCTAATCTTGGCCTGAAACTGTAGTCTTTTTCACGTGAAATGTTTCTCAAATTCGTTATTGAAGATTTGCAAAAACTACCTGCCTTGCTTGCATGTAGCTTTTTGTTCAAATCATCAATTGCTTTGGTGGTTTTCTACTGTATTGGAATGAATCTATGGGCCAAAGAAAAAACTGGATTTTTTGAGTTGTCATTTGCACATGAAGGTTGTTATTCATGTGATATGTGTTCTCTTCTATTTATATCTGTAGAAGAGTAATTCGTGCATCTATCTTTGACAAGTTGGAATCATCTGGCTTTAAAATATTAGGACAATCTAGAATATAATTTGAAACTAAAAATCTTTGTGTTGTAGTTTTTAAAACCAGATATCGTGGAATATTTGATAAGCTTATGTAGGAATATTTTTCCAGTTAATTATGTAAATGAATGTAGTTAACTTTTAACTTTTTTCTTATAATTTCAATGGATTTATCATTAATTAGTTTTTTTGTCTAATTGAGGAAAATGTGCCATAATAAACCCCAGAAGTTGTTGGTATCAAAGAATCAAGCCCTTGTCTCTAACTCTGCAGGTCTTATTACAGTTCACTTTTTTTTCTCTTCCTGCTCTGAAAAGATAGTTATAAACTGAATGGCTTTTGAAAACTGGAAAGTTAAAACAGAATTTTGTGCAGAAGAGCTCTGGTCTTGGACGTCTTCTGCATGTATTGGGCAATAACAACTATACAGAGGCACATATTTAGATTTTTCTGAATTTTTCTCATGATGTACAAAAACTGCAATGTTAATTAACCAAATAAACATACAGATTTTTACCTCACTGAAGACATGCTACTGATTATGGTTACAGTTGTGACTGCTGTGAGAAATGATTTAAAACAGGTATTAAGAATTCAAAAGTAAAAGACACTGAAGTGAAGGCAATTCTTAGTCCCTTGGTCAGGAGTCCTCCATTCAGAAATGGTACTGAATTGGTACAGAAATGGTACTAAAAAGGGCAATTACAGTTGTAGCTACATTATTTTACTAATTATGAAATTGAAAGGGAAAGGATGTACGGGCAGTCTGACTTTGTGGTATTCTTGTAATATGGTTATAACACATTTCTCTTTTGGAAGAAAGAGATTGGATTTCACTGAGTCCAGGTCAGAGGGAGGAGATGTAAGCAGGCGAATGAACATCTTGAAACTCAGCCAGTGCCACCTTGCCTTCCAATAGATTTTATTTTTTCTTTTTCCTGACGAATTGCTGAGAATACATATCTGGTCTCTGCAATCTAGTGTGACGCTTTTTGCTTTCAGGATCTTGCAGATGTTAGAAAAATCAGTTTAGGAGATGACTGTTAACCACCTGTGCAGTTCACTGTACTCTTCTCTGGCAGTTTCCAAGGAGAAGCATTCAGTCAAACATCCATCACCAATGTTACCATAATTACCTTTGAACTTATCTGTCATCAGAGGTAATTATGCTATTAAAACTGACAAAGGGGATATTGAACTTTTGTTCTTAACTAGCCTTTCTGTTAATTTGCAGTACTGTTACTTAACCACACTGAAGGTAATTTAACAGCGAGTTCTGCAGCATTGGTCTGACCAGTGCTAGTGCCTTTTGAAGGGAGAAAAATGCTTAAATCTGTTCAGATGGAATGTGAGTTGGAACGTGCTGCACTAGTGGGGAGCTGAAACAAGTTTGCTGTGTGTGGGTGGAGGAACGAGTTGAGTCTCTGATTTTTTCACTCTAGATCTGTTGCCAGCATTACACGTGGAAAGGTAGGCTCAAAGCAGAGCAGTAACTTAGATAACATGTAACTGAGCAGGCAGAGTGCCTCACAATGAAAAGCTCACAAGTATTTTCTAGAAATTAGTTACTTCCTTTGAGAGAGTTAAAAAAAAGGACGATGAAGAGTTTTAGTGCTGCATGTATCTTGTGGACAAATGACACAGTGATATATGAGACCAGCCCTGCTTTTGCTATTATGAATTCCCAGTAGTTACAGGGAGCTGGAATGTGTACTCTGCAGGCAGGCAGTCTAGATTTTATTGAGGCTGTGAAGGACTGGGCCCAGAGTGGTGTTTTTGTCACAGAGCTTCTACAGTTCTTGTTTGTCTCAAAATATTTCCTTTATTCACCCAGAAAGCCTTGTAAATAAAATCTGAGCTTGAACACTATAAGAAATGTGCCTTTAAGGTGATTTGATTATCCCCTTGTTTTAAATTTAAAGAGATGAGAATACTTTAGGTGGGAAGATTGTGATTGATGATCCAAGGTGTGTGTGAGTATGGGTAAGTAATAAAGAACCAGAAAGGAATAAAGGAGGACATTATGAAAAGGAAATTAAAGGTGAGATCTGGCAGATCTATGGGGGGAGATGGAAGAAACAGACTTTGGATATGAATGGGATGGGAGGAAAGGGATAAGAGTTTGTGAACACTGGGGGAAGAAAGAAAAAATACCAAAAGGTTTGTAGTCTTCTCTAGAATAAGTAGCTTCATTGCTAAATGGAGATTCCAACTGCATAGAAACAGTGATCGCAGTGTATTGCATGGGGTACTGAAGTGAGATGCTTGAAGTGGAAGTGAATGGAGGGTGAGGGGAATGCTGAGGAAATCACAAATTATATTTGAAGTAGTATTGCTTCTGAAATCTTGTGTGGGGAATTTTGTCTTTCTTGGTTGTCATTCCTTTCCTGTTCAGGGCACTGTTTTGAGAAGAGTGGTCAGGATCTGATGATACAGCTTTTTGTATATGTCCCTAAATCTCTTGCAGTTTTACATGGATGGAAATAGCTGAATGGACATATGCATTTTTAAGTTCATCTTATTGTCACTCTTAACTTCTGTCTGTTCTACATTACTCAAGTGTTACTTCACTTTTATAGATGCCTCATCAAACTTCCTCTGCTTAAATCCTTTACAGTTGTCACTGAAAATGGCTAGGTACAGTCTAGTAATACTAGTGAAGAGCCTAGGAAAATGCAGCTTGACTCTAAAATATCTAGATTTTTCTGAAATAAAAGAATATTTAAGGAATTGGTGAATAATGTAATAAATCATGCACTCATAACAAGACTTTTACTGTCAAAATCCCCATTAGACACACATGCCATTAATAGTATCAGTAAGTTAGGAACCGTGCTAAGTGAGACTCTGCTTACATGCTGTGGAAAAGAAAGATACGCACTGAAGCCAACTTGACACTGGCAATGTGTAGTGCATCATGTAATTATTATACACAAAGCTTCACCTTAAAAAGTCTAGTCTGGTTAGCCTGTCACATGTAATGAGTGATTCTCCTTCAACAGCCCTTACCTAAAAAGGAAAACATGTGCTAAGATATTTTGCTGTTATTGTAGGCTAATATTTCAAGGAGGGATGTGAGCTGATGCCAGACTGTATTTTGATGAAACATCTATCACACATTTTATTTAATAAAGAGGATTTATCTCTTCAACAAGCTGTCATTCAAGAGCTTCAGCATCTCTGATGAAGTACTCTCCCATTTGAGAGCCTAAGTGCCTTTCTAACCAGTGGGCCTTGGGTTTGAGAAGCCCAAACTCTTTGATGTTAAGCCTGGGGACTGCAAGTGATCCAGCAGCACTTCCTGGGGAGAAGAGTGTTGCTTTCATTGATGAGTCCTTTCTCTGTTGTTTCCCTTCTTTCTAATATGTGGTCTCTGAAAGCTATGGTAACAAACAGATGATTTGGACAAGTTGAGCGAAATCACGTTTGATTTGAACTTTTGAAAGAAATCAAAAAATCTAATTGTTATCACTTTGCTAGGGGATGAATGTCTTAAGAAATCTATGTAAGGAATTTCTGATGCAAATTCTACAGATTTGTGCCCTTGTGTTGCAGGATGCGACATGACTGACCTAGGCAGAACACGGCTGATGGCGCCGGACATGTTGGAGCTCCTCGGTATGACCAAGGATGCCCTGCTTACCTCATGACTGCCTTGGAGGCGGTGCTGGTATTTGCTTTAACAAATCAGTAAGCGGCTTTTGTAAGGTATTGACCAATCGGTACAAGATTCCGGTATGTTCCATGTGGGAAGGTATAAAAGTATGTCAGTAGGTACAATAAACTGACATTTTGCTTGCATCAAGCAGCGTCCCGTCTCTCAATCGCAGCATTGTGTTCCATTCATTACTTTGAAAACATAATCCTAGCTTTGATCTCATTTTTGTCATGATGTTTTGGTCACATTTATACAACATTATACTAAATTCTAAGTGACACTTGTTATTAACAGCAATGGACTATAGAATTCTGTTACCTTTTTGCTATGTAGAATGGTGCATTGTTACAGAGCTATTCTGTGATTTAGTACAGAATTAATTAATGATGACCAAACCCATTACTATTTTCTTTCACATTCCACTGGGTGATATGGTTTTGAGAAGAGGATGAGGAAGGAGGAAATCATGCCTTTAGTTTCATCACATCTATCTCTGTTGTGCTAGAAATGGTTTCATATCTCCAGTTATCTAATTTCAAGGAACTGTGCTGTACAAGGACTAGTGCTTTTAATGTAGGAAATGTAGCATGATTTCCCAAGGACAGAATCAAGGTCTGCAAATTTCTCTAGCTGATCCACTTCTTGGACCAAGTTCTTGCCTAGACAAATAAGACAATGTGTTAGGAACAAAACGGATCATTTTGTTGTAAGGGAAGAGTCTGCATAAATAGCAGGTGCTTTCCACGTTGCATATAGAATTGTTGGAAGATGCTCAGATAAAACAGTTCAGTGATTTAAAGGCTGTTATAAAGTAACTAGGGCCAGTGTGTAATTTTTATTCTCATGCAGTCTGTGAACAATATTTGCTTGAATGTAAAAATCTTGATAAATAAACATTTTAGTGCAGTTGTGTGGGAAGGAAGTGAAAAGTGAGTAGTCAGCATGTTGGCAAAAAAAAATGGAAAAAATGAGCTATATGTTCATATAGCAGTACAGTCCAGGGCTCAGAACCACTCAGTGTTTCTTTACTTCAATTTATTCAATTTTATACTGTCAATTCATGGAACCACACTTTATCTGATGATGTTTATATCTCAAATAGGTTTTTTTCAAAGCAACAAAATAGTTGAATAGCAGAGGTCAGGAATCTCCCACCTGAATAACAGAGTCTTGCAAACAAGGTCTACCCTCTGCTGTGCAGGTATCTGCTTTCCCACTTGTAGGGTGCAGTTTGACTGAGTTCAGAAGATAACAGCAATGGAGTGAAGAAAGGTAATAGTGAAGAAAGTTAATAGTGAAGAAACTCATTCAGGCAAAAAATACGCATTAAGACAGGGCTAAAAGAAGAGAGAGATAACAGAAAAGACATGGAAGTTCCTTGAAATCTTGGGAGGCTGTTGGGAGAAGCTGAGGATTGCTGTCTTTGAGGAATATGAAAGTGGAGGTAAGAGGAAGGAGCTGTGAGTTGCTTAGCACTAAGACTCCCACAGAACAGAACAGCCAGAGGTCTGTACCCTTGACCTGAGGGGTACAGACAGTGCCCCTTGGCACTTGGCATTTGAGTGCCTTCCAGAACAGCATCCTACTGAGTGAAGAATCTGGCTCTTACTGTGGGAATTACTTTTCCCTGTCTTTTTTCACAGACAGAAAATGCAGCTGCTGTTGGTACGATGGGACAGGATTTCACGTAGAGCAGTGATGTGCAGTTGGTGATGCACTTGCCTGTTCCCACTCTCATGCTTTGGAAGGTATTACACTGTGGCAGCAGTTAGTAGAAGATGCCATTTGATCTCAGCGTGGCAGCTCCTGAAACCTCGTGTAGGAAATTAAGGCAGCTCATTCAAGGGGACTGTAATCCCTAGTCAGTCACTGGGTATCTTCTTTCAAAGGCTTCACTCTAGAAAGATATTACAGGTACACAATACTGGGTAGCTTGGTTGTTTGTCCTCCAATCTGGATGGACTCTTAAAGTGGAGCTGGCTGAAGGTGAGATGACAACTGAGAATATGGAAGGAGAGGATTAAAGGTCTGACTCTCACTGTCCTCACTGTTCAATGTAATATGAAATTCTAATGCTGATCCACTATGGTTCTTTGATTTGACCAGCAGAGACTTATATAGTATGAAATAGGCTCTCCAAGAGCTTAAATAAAATAATCTAGCTGGCTGTGTTGCTTTTGTGGAGCCTGTTTTCTCATGGCTTTTGTTGTTTCTTGATTGTGCTGAATGAAGCTGCAACATGCAGAGAAATAAATGATGTAAGAACACTCTGCAACTGAGCAGAACAGGACAATTTTGCATGTGTTTCACATGGTATTCCTTTTACTGCATGTTTCTACAGCAGGAGGCTTTTGGATTTTTTTTGCCTCTCGGGAGGTTGACATTATTTGATATCCTGATCCTATTACCCACAAAGCCTGCAGTTTGACTCATGTGCTATTGTGAATTGCTGCTTCCTGCACTCAGTGCCTCCAGAGCTCCTACCAGGTATAGTCTGCACTGATTTGGAGTCAACTCTCTGCAATTATGTTGTTACAAGTTGGAGTTTATACATCACGAAACATAAACCTGGTTTGGGGTTACAATGAGTAATAGTTTCAGATTTTCTGCTGCAATTTTTCTGTTAGAGCTTTTTTATCTTTAAAGAGATGAGTCTGAAGATTCTTTTTTCCTTAGAATGAAATTATTAACTTTGATCCTACTTTTCTTAAATTGAGTAACATTTCTTCTGCAGTTAATAGAGACATTTCTGAGCAGCATGTGAGGATGAAGTGCTCTGTTTGCAAAAGCATCATTCATCACATACTGCAATCTGAGGATCTGAGTCTGCTGGTATGTACCAGAGTGAAAGTAAATGGATTAACACTTAAGGAGTCTTGACCCTAAATCCTTTAACCGTATTATACTAAAATGCACGCTTCTTTTCTTCCTAATAAATTCAGTAATCTTTACTTTGTTTTTCTGTATGCTCATTGCATGGATGCCTCATTAAGTTAACCATGTTACAATGTTAATTCAAATGATAATGATTCTTCTGCTTCGTTTAGGTATCAGACTTCACTACAGAAGAAAGATGCAGGCTTTATAATTGCAGTACAGAAGAGCAGTTTCTGAAGTTTTCAGGGCAAGTTGTAATTATCTTAACCAGCCATTAAGGTTAACTGCTCTTGGCAAAACTCTATGGAAAAGTAATCTGAGGAGTACAGCAAGAATTAGTGACTACTGAGATGTTTCCCCAGGAGTAAAAATTCTATCATCAGGTGAATGCCTGTGTGCTCCCCTTCAGAATCCCTATGTGACAAATACATCCCCATGCCTTAAGCTATCAACTTCTTCTCTGTTTGTGAAGGCCTTGGGTGGTTGAGTTTGTAAGAGAAAAGAGAACAGTTAGCAAAACAAGCTAAGCTTATTTTGCCAATGTAACAAAAATTAGATCTGTTGTCTGCATTTTTACTGAAGACTCTCATGTGTCTGTTTATGTGAGATTCTCCAAACTTATGTGGTTTCAGCTGAACAAAAAAGATCAGAGATTTTTAGTTTTTTCAGCCAAAGAATACGTTAGATGTCCACAGGGGCAGAGGAGCAAGCCATGAAAAATAAGCTTCTGTGAGGCTTGGAACCAGAACATAATTTTTACTTGTCAGAACCTTTGGGATGAATTCTGCTTTTAATTACACTCAGTAGAATCTCACTGATTTCTATTTAGGATACTTCCAGTGTTAAGCCACATCAGAGCATGGCCATTTACATTCAATCTGGCAATAGATTTTAAAATACTCAATTATGACGAAATTGGAGATGCTATGATTTTAAATGTGTGTCACTGATACTCCAGGAACTGCTACATTTCATCAAGGCTGCTTTTGGGATAAGAAAATGAACTCTGTTATTTTTAGGAAAATGCCAGATGCTGTCATAATACGTCACGCACTTCTGTCAGTGAAACGTTGTTTAACAACAATACTAATGTTTGGTATTATGCTGATTTTGTACAAATAACCAGATGTCAGCCTTCATATCCTCAGTGACCTTCTTTATATCTGTGTGCCTGCTTAGATATTAATGATATATAAAGATATTCTTTAAGAAAGGAAGTGAAAATAGGGACTTTCTGGGGAAGCACAGGTTGCAGTGCTCTTGGTTTGAATTAGCAGAGTGAAATATAAAAAAAACTCAAGAAAGAAAGGATTAATTTTTATGTGGAATGGAAGAATGTAAGCATGTATATTCAAAAGCTAATGCTCTATAGGTATGGATATACATATACAGCAGTAAATCCATATGATCAATATTTGGTATGCAAATCTTTCTCCTTAGTTTCAGGGGGAGTGAAAACTCCCAAAACTGATTTCAAATTTAATCTGGTCACTTGAAAGCCTGCAAAATAGGGTTGTGAGTTGCTACAGTTTCTCCAGTGCAAATTTGCTGAAACACCATAAATTGAAAATATAACATTTAGAGCTGTATGTACTGTAATACTGGATGTAAGATAAATTTAAGTTGTCTTAGATACAGAAATGTTAGATGATTAATTCTTGGAAAAGAGATTCCACTCCGTTTCTTAGCATTGTTGTTACTACAGCCTGTATGCTGAGGTTTGCTTAACTGACATTTCTCTTCAGGTATGTGTACTTGCACAGAGTGGTAGTGCTGTTTATTTAGCTAGTCTTGGCAAAAACCTTCATTTCAAATTACATCTTTGGGTGGTGGTAGTACTGGGAATTTTTGATGAGGAACTTCCCATAATCATTGCAAATGGCAATGGACTGTTACTGCTGTGGAACTGTTTAAATGCAAGTCTTAGTTTTGACCTAAAGAGCTTGATCTATGAAAATATTTACATGTCTTAGTTCGCTTGACGTCACTGGAAATAGTATCTTTGTTCTTTTATGCAGCTGAACCTAATACAATAGTAGACAGGAAAGGAGCATTTGAGAGGAGACAGGAGAACTTAAGTGAATTAGTGAATGAAGAAAGCTCACATCCCTGCCTGGAACCTTGGCACCTTTTTGCTGTCACAGAACAGTGTTTATCCTGATCAGAGGAGTTAGAAGGAACGTGTATAGACCTAGTCCATCCCCCCTGCCAGAGGAGGTTAATGTACTGCAGGTTGCACAGTAATGCATCCATGTGGATTTTGAGTGTCTCCAGAGATAGAGACCTCTCTGGACAGCCTGTTCCATTGTTCTATCACCCTCCCAGGAAATAAGTTTCTCCTTGTGTTTAGATGAAACTTCCTATGTTCAGGTTTGTGCCAGTTACCGCTTGCCCTATAATTGGGCACCACTGAAAAAACACTGGCCTCATTCTCCTAACACCCTCCTCTTAAGTATCTGTATGAATTGATAAGATCCTGTCTCAGCCTTTTTTTTTCCAGACTGAAAAGATCCAAGTCCCCCAGCCTTTCCTTCTAAGAGAGACATTGTAATCGCCTAATTATCTGTGTGGCTGATGACTTCATCTGTGCTGATCTTATTCTCTTGCACTACTTTACATATGTTCCTACAAGATGTCACTCATCTTAAATTCCTTCTGTAAGATCCTCAGAGGAACAATTAGTCTTTTATTTATTTACCTTCTTGCACAGAATATGAGGTGCTCTTCTAGTAGGCTATTATCATACCATGGGGAAACAGCATGGGACAGCTCTTCTTTATTCTTTTTCTACCCAAGCATTAGGTCCTAGATGATAATGAATTAGAATTAATTCCACTACCAGCACTAGAGATAGGTCAGTGATCTCAGATCAAAGTCAGCTATTAGAACAATTTTCAAGATTGGCAGTCTATAGGTGAATAGCCATAACCTTCTTTTGTGGCCTAGTTGTAATTTAAGTAGTACTATTGACATACTTTTGCTTTCATGAAGTATTTGTGTCAAGGAAGACTTATATGGGAATTTTGTTTCTAGAGGCTGTGTTACAAATAAGTTATGTAGTATTTTCTAAAATAACTTGATCAATCCTATCATATCCAGGTTATAGTATATATCCAGAAAATAGTATAAGCTTGGGGGAAAACAAAGAATTTCGCATGTGGAAGTCAAGGAAAAGTTAAACCAGGATCATGTTACTAGTTGTTTTTGGTTTAAAAGTTGTAATTGAAGAAAAACAAAGGAGAGACAGCCTTGGAGCTTGCTTAGATAACTGACAAGTCTCAGCAAGTGACATTTTGGTTTAATTGAATTAATATAATTTGAGAAACTCTTGCATTTATCTCCATGGATAAGATCTCATTAGTACTGGATTCTCTCTCAAATTTTATGTGAAAACCCCACAATACACCCCACAAAGTGAAACCAAACAGATATGTTGGGGCCAGATGAGCTACTTGCATGTGTTTGGTATTTAAAGTAAGGCACAACTTAAGTAGTGTTCTGCTTGTGATGGAACCAAACTTTCTGAATGATATCAAGAGAAAATTGTGGGTTTTTTCTTTGTCTGTGCAATTTTTAGCTTTCCCAAATGATCATTTCAATCTCTTTGGAATGCTTTCAGCATGCTCTGAGCTGAACTATGGTATACTTTCAGAGAGCTGCTAAAAACATTTGAACTTCAGCCTTCCTTGATTTGCCTGGCCTTGCTTAAAATACTGTGGTGAGCTCATTGGCTGTTTCCTCAGCCTATTCCATTTTATCCTGACAAAACTGATTGTTCTCTTGCTGGTTTTTTTTTTTTTT
>VZTY01029984.1:8157-19435 GCA_013400935.1 Turnix velox | reverse complement strand
TTTTAAAATTATTTTAATATTAGCTATGACATCTGTTGTCTACATGTCCAAGAAAGGAAAGAATGAGCAAATAAATGAAAAAAAAGGTGACTGACAGAAAAGAAGGAAGGGACGAGAGAAGGACAACATGGGATGTATGAGAAGGACCTGAATTTTCTCCTCACGCAAATTATAAGCATCTATGAGAACAGAATTACATTTTAATAGAATAAATAGAAGATAAAAGAACAGGAGCAGGTCCCAATCCCTGTGGACATCCAAGCCAGGCTTGCTGAGGCTCTGAGCAACCTCATCTAGTGCAGGATGTCCCTGTCACTGCAGGAGGTTGCACTAGATGTCCCTTGAAGGTCCCTTCCAGCTCTATGAGTCCATGAATTAATGATTCCATGAATTCAGCTTCATTGGTGCATGTGTAGACATTTAGGATGGGTGACGTGAAAGAATTCCCCAAAAATTCATCTCATTATTCTTTCTATATTCAAATACCTGAATTTAGAAGAAGACACTCTATGTTTCTGTGCAGTTCTATGGGTCAATCAGCAGGGAGAAACTTCAGAACTGCAAGAAAATGGTTCTCTCCTTCAGTAAGGGGGAGATTAAGGGATGTCTTTCTAGGTTTAACCCATGTCCTCATGGGCAACAGTGCATTAAAAACCCCCAGCTAGGGAAGCATTTGTGTACCTGGAGATGGAAAGTGGGAATTTGCCCTGTATGAAGTGGAAGGAGAGTGGGCTGTACTGAACTTAGACTCGTAGGAGAATGAAAAAGAGGAAGATAAGGAATAAAGTGAGAAAAAAGAAAGGGCAGAAAATAATGGTTGTATTCACATGTATTCAATGTGTGCAAAGCCACTTGCCATTAAACACAGTAAAAATGAGGAGGGACGTCATTGCCCATCTGACTCCATTTATCTGCTAATCAACACTTTTTTATGTTTGTAATCCTGGAACCTCATTTTAAACTCCCATTAATGAGATGATGGGGCTGTTTTACTGCTGCCTTATGAACCTTGCCAGAGAGAACTCATTTTTCTCACATCATTTGCTGCAGCTTCAGTCCATTCTTTCATTCTGACCAGACTGTTGTAACATCCATTCTTTCTCACCTGTTAGTGTAAAATTATCCAGGTGGATAACTTTGACATCCCAGCACTCCATTTTTTTTGGCTGAGGAACCTGCTTCTGAATGTCAGTAACCAAAGCAGTGGTTTCAAAATATTAATATCAATCCATTTATCCAAAATATTAAGATTTATCCATTCATCCCTGCCTATGGCAGGGGGGTTGGAACTAGATGATATTTAAGGTTCTTTCCAACCCAAACTATTCTATGATTCTATAATTTTAACCCAGATAATTTTTTTCTTACTTCTCTAGGTGTTAGTTGTGCTTTCTCATATCTTTTATTCTTCTCCCTCTGAGGGTTCTTGTCTATCTGCATCTACAAAACAATTAATTTCTGGTTACCTTTGGCTGAGGAACCTGCTTCTGAATGTCAGTAACCAAAGCAGTGGTTTCAAAATATTAATATTCATCCATTTATCTATTCATCCCTGCCTATGACAGGGGGGTTGGAACTAGATGATCTTTAAGGTTCCTTCCAACCCAAACTATTCTATGATTCTATGATTTTAACCCAGATAATTTATTTCTTACTTCTCTAAGTTGTGCTTTCTTATATCTTTTATTCCTCTTATTCTGAGGATTCTCGTCTGCCTATGCAAAACAATTAATTTCTTGTTATCATCTTCTTTTTAAACAAATAAAATGAAGCTCATATTGACTTTTTAAATCAGTTTTATGCCAGAAGCAGCAGTATTATATGACTTTTTTCTTTTTTTAGAGGCTTGTGCTTTGTACATACAGGATTTGCTACTGTTGAGCCTCAGACTTCTGGTCTCCATCTCAAGCTTTAAAACACATTACAGCACATTGACGTGTACAGACCCTTGCTTAAACCATGCCAGCATTTCCATAGTAAAAACTCTTCTTTCCAGAGGTTCCAGCTGTAAAAATGCACTGGGCTAAAATTGGATGTGCAGGATTTCGATGTGAAATTAATGCAAATTAAAAAAACATTCCCCTTGGTGATTTCTGAGCCATCATTTCTAAAAAAAAAAATGCAGTATTTCATGAGATTCCTCTTTTGCCCCCTTGCTTGTGAATCAAAAAACCCATTCTCAAGGTAATTATGTAATTAAATAATGAGCCTTCTTCTGCTTCCATACCTGAGATTTGGAAATTGGTTTTCATGCCTGCAACAGGGGTGAGCATGTGGACTTGTTTATTGAGAAGGAATGAATGGTTTGGGCTTGTTTTTTTTTTAGTTCATCAAAACCCTTCTGCACAAGCAGGGATGAGAACATCAATATATAATTATGGTTTCTTGGCAGAGGGAAGAACTCCTCATGCACCCTGACTTCAAGTTGCTGAAGAAATCTTGTTGCTTTTACTTTTCTGTGCTTTGTGCAATACTTTGATTTCTCTTAGCATAAAGGTGGAAATAATTCTGAATCATAGAATGGTTTGAGTTGGAAGGGACCTCAAAGAGCATTTAGTTCCAACCCCCTGCCATGGTTAGAGGCACCTCCTATCAGACCAGGTTGTTCAAAGCTCCCTCCAACCTGGCCTTGAACACCTTCAGGGATGGGGCTTCTCTGGGCAACCTGGACCAGGGTATCTCCACCCTCACTGTGAAAAATTTCCTCTTGATATTTAATCTGAATCTACATTATTTAAATGTGAAGCAGTTACCCCTCATCCCATCACTATATGCACTTATAAAAAGTCCCTTTTCTTCTTCTTCTTCCTTGGACCCCTACAATAAAAACTTCTGCCTGTTTCTGTCTGTACAGTTCCATGGTGCTTATAGAGTCCTGTTCTCTGTTGTCCCAATTTGTCTACCTTGCCTGCCTAAATGACAAAGTCTGACTCAGGTAATACACTGTTGACATACTTTAAGTGTATTTTTCAATCTACCAAGGATCTACAAGATGATGAGAGGGCTGGAGCACCTCCCATATGAGGACAGGCTGATGGAGTTGAGATTTCTGAGAAGAGAAGGCTCAGGGGGGTCCTCAGAGGAGCTTCTCAATACCTGAAGGAGGCTACAGAAAGGCTGGGGTAGGACTTTTTAATAGGATATGTGATGACCAGACTAGGAATAAGGGATGCAAATTGGAAGAGGGGAGATTCAGACTGGAGATAGGAGAGAAATTCTTTAATGTGAGGGTGGTGAGACACTGGAAGAGGTTGCCCAGAGAGGTTGTGGATGTCCCCTCAATCCCTGGAGGTGTTTAAGGCCAGGCTGGATGAGGCACTGAGCAACCTGGTCTAGTGGGAGGTGTCCCTAACTATGGCAGGGGGGTTGGAACTCGATGATCTGTAAGGTCCCTTCCAACCCAAACTATTCTATGATTCTATGATTCCTTCTTGGACCCATACAATAAAAACTTCTGCCTACTTCTGTCTGCACAGTTCCATGGATCTTAAAAAGTCCTGTTCTCAGTGGTCCCACATTGTTTATCTTGCCTATCTAAATGACTAATCCTGACTCAGGTAATACACTGCTTACATCCTTTCCTTTAAGAGTATTTTTCTATGTACCNCCTTCCTACCCAAACCATTTTATGATGCTATAATCTATAGCTTATACACCTTCTTGATGGGCCTTTCTGAGAAGAACAGTGTAAAACTTCAGATAATTAATTGTATTCATGCTACTAGGAGGTAGACAGAATTGTCCCTGTGTAAGGAATCCATTCCTAGAGCCTTCACCACAACCTGTGATGGTTCCACAGTCACATATCTGATTTGGAAATGAGGATTTAGAAGTACCTGGAATCCACAGATAGCTGGTTTGCCTCCTGGATTGAAAAACAAAGAGAAACTCTCTGCTCATAATATCTTTGTCTATGCCATTTTGAAATGAGAAATAAAGAGTGTTAGGCTGCTTGTTTTTTTTAATCCACATTATGGACATGAAAATATCTATATTAAGAAAAATACATCTAAGTGTGCTGTAATTTTGTGGTGAGTCAGTTACAGAGATTTAGAAACAGGTCCTCCCAACCAATTATTGTTACATCTGAACACTCATTCCCTAAGTATTCCTTGTCAGAAGAAAAAAGCATATTTATGTGCAAGAAAAATCAATGTTAAAGCAGTCTAAGGCAGCACAATAAAACATTTCAGAAGTTCCTTTTTGTGGATAACACAAATGAGCAGCAAACAAAATATTTTTTTTATCTACTGAATGATTTCTTGCATGAATATATGCTGGGTTTCCCAGAACTGCTGAAGGAAAACACTCTTTATTCAACACAAAAGAGGATGGAGAAGCTTCTTGGAAGGCTTTGGGGTTGTTCCTTATTCCTTCTAATAACACTAAAATAAAATAAGCAAAAAAAAATATGGAGAAAACCTCTGGTTTCTATAATTTGAGCTTCTTTCTACACAACTCTTTCAGGTACAAGAGCAGACTATATAAAACAATGAATATCAAAAGACTGTTTTAGGAAATGATTGTCTTCTTATCTGGTGGAGGGTACAAAATGGAATGGGAAATGAAAGGAAGGATGTTTAATGTAAGAGGAAATTGGTTAAAATGCTGAATATTTATAAGACAGGGGCTGATGTCATTGTCTTGAACTGAAGATTACAGAGCATTTTTCTTCATAGCACACAGTACAGGCAAGGATATGACACAGCCTAAAGTATAAAATACAGAAGGAGTTAATAATTCCACACAATTGAGAGAAAATGGGGAAATATGACTGTTTTTCAGTTGTATAAATAGTCTTAATAACACATAGGAGTAGTTTAAATCATGTAAAGTGTTCCTGGACTTGGTGACCCAATCTAAAGGCAATGATGTATCCCATTGTGTTCTGTATTTTAAGAACAAGAAAAAGTCCAGAATCCTTGTGGCTCTGTGGTTTATATTTCTGTTCTGGGATGTTCAGAAGGTAAGAATCTGCTTACTTTTCTTACTTTTGAGGAAAAAAACAGAAAAAGGAAAGAAAAAAAGGAAAGAAAAACAGAGAAAGGAAAGAAAAAACAGAGAAAGTAAAGAAAAAAAGTCCTTCAGGAGCTTAAGTATATGTCTGCTTACCCCACAAAGATCAGGGTTGATGTATAAACAGGGTTAGAAAATGTCTTCCCATTAGAATCATCATCCTCTCCTTGTCCATTTATACAAGGGAAAATGGTAATACAAAGGAAAGAATTGAGGAAAAATGTTACTTTCAAATGAGAACCACCAAAAGATAAGTTTTATTTTTGTGGAACAATTGCAACTTGCTGTGCACTCTGCTACCCATAGATAAAGTGTCCCACTCACTTCTTACTACTTTAATAAAGAAGGAAGAGATTTCATGGGGGGGTAAAACAGTCTCAATCCATCTTTTAGCATCTTTGGGCTGAATGCAGTCCCAGAGGAGACAGAAAGAAGGGATAAACATGTTTTACAACATAAAATATAACATTATTTCATGTACCCATTATTATATGAGGGCTAAAATATAGATTTCAGGAAAAAAATCCTATAAAAAAGGTCTGGAAGACACTGATTCATTGATAAAACCTAATTGGTGTCCACAAACCTTCTCAGGAGTCTGGTGAGGCAGGAATTAACAATGCAAAAAGAGGGATGAGAATCTCCAAACCCCCCTATTGACAAATGGATGTGCATAATCCAGTCACAGAACTACAATTTCCTCTTGCCATTTGAAATCTTTCACTGATGATGTCTGGAACATCCTTTACTGGCAGCAGAAGCCAAACAACTGTCTCTTATCAAGTCTGGAGTGAAACAGGACGTGCAAAAAATAAAACAAAAGACCTACCAGGGAGAAAACAAGAGGAATGTTTTTGTTTATTTTCCTTTCTGGGCTGCACAGAAGGATGTAAAACATCATATAAAACATGAATTCTACCCCTTTAACCTGACTCTGTGAGTGTAGGCAGGGGAAGGGGGAGTTTGCTTTTCATAGCAGCAGCAGCTTTTAAAGAGACAGAAGGAAAACCCAAAACTATTAAAGTTGATTGAGGTCAAACTCCTCAGTTTCAAAGGATTCAGGATTTCAATGTCTTTTTGGTCAAGGTATTAATTTCTGTGTTCTCTGCAGCAAACTGTTTTCTTTTAATATGCCTTTTACATAAATACTCTCCACAAATACTCATTTCTGTTGCTACAGATGATTCTCTTTTTATTCTGTAGCACTGACATCTGGATTTCCTCCTCTTTCTGTACTTGTAGTGTAGGTGTAGGGTTTTGGAAAAGCTGGAAATGACAAGAAGCCATCACCAAGCTTTTAAAATAAAAAAAACAGCAATGGAGAAATCACTCTCAGTGATGGACAATGTCTTTGTGTTGCAAAAGTCAATGGTAGAACATGTGTAAATGCAGGATATTTGATTTTCTTCTATAAAAGAGGTGGTTTATTCATCAAAATAAAATTCTAACAAAAAAAAGCAACACTGAAAAGCAGAAGTCTTCAAGAACTACACTTGATTAAGCAAAATAAATTAATTCTGTGTGCAAAAAGGACTCTACAAGTGAGATGGTGGAGGTCCTATCCCTGGAGACATTCAAGGCCAGACTTGCTGAGGCTTTGAGCAACCTGATCTAGTGCAGGATGTCCCTGTTCACTGCAGAGGGGTTGGACTACATGTCCTTTGAAGGTCCCTTCCAACTCTCTGATTCTATAATTCTAACAGGAATGGGTTAAATAATATTTGCTTTGAAGGTCCAACTTAAAAATGTCTTCTTTCCATCACTTTCTGCATGGAAGATAACCCAACTTTTCACTTTCCACCTTCTGTGCCCTTTGCTTCCTTTCCTTGTTCCATTTGACTGATGAGATAAAAGGATGGGGGTAATAATTCAGCATAAAAGAATCACAGAATCATAGAATAGTTTGGGCTGGAAGGGACCTCAAAAATCATCAAGTTCCAACCCCCCTGCCATAGGCAGGGACACCTTCTATGAGAAAGAAAGAAGGCATTTTTAAAAGCCTTTAAATACAAAATTTGCATATTTTGATAATTTTAATACATGAAAGGAAAAAAAAAAACAAGCCCAGGAAGCACATAAAAAAAATTTCAAAAATTAAATGTCAAAGGAACTGTTGAATATTTCGAACAACAAATGGTTCTTGTACTCAGCAAGTCGTATTTACTGCAACAAGTCAAAGATCTAGTGTGCTGCACTTTTCCCTCAGTGTCTTCATAGAATGAAGCACTGTTCATCTCTACTAATTAGGCAGATTTGTTGGAATTCCTCAGAGATTTCTGTCCTTTTCCTTTACTATTTGCTACCAAAATTGCTCTGGTTGTGCCCAAGATGTAGAGATGGATGCAGCTTCTCTTCTCCTCTGGTCCCAAAGCCTGGAGTGAGGATGGATTCAATCACCATGAGAATGAATTTTACAGTGAGGGTGGTGAGACACTGGNAGGATGGATTCAATCACCATGAGATGAATTTTAGAGTGAGGGTGGTGAGACACTGGAAGAGGTTGCCCAGAGAGGTTGTGGATGCCCCCTCAATCCCTGGAGGTGTTTAAGGCCAGGCTGGATGAGGCATTGAGCAACCTGGTCTAGAGGGAGGTGTCCCTGCCTATGGCAGGGGGATTGGAACTAGATGATCTTTAAGGTCCCTTCTCACCCAAATTATTCTATGATTCTATGAAATAAACTCACTATCCAAGTCCCAGCTCAGCAGTGTGTTTGTGCCATATATTACTGTAATCCAAGCAAACAATAACCCCAGATACTCACTTATCTCCTGTGTTTTATTCTGGTTTGTTGACTCATTCTTGTCTGTTTTCTTCCCTCACACTGCCTAATTTCTGTGATTGTACTAGATTATCTTTTGAGGTCCTTTCCAATCCCTGATATTCTGTAATTCTGCCTGGATTTTTCAATTTGTCTTGTCAGTTATAATTTTTTTTTACCTTTCTGNTTTGCTTTGTCAGTAATTTTTTTTTACCTTTCTGCCTCTTTACCTACACCCTGCATTTGAAGGTGCTGCATGCAAAAGATAACACTGACCTCCTGCAACCCTAAGGATAAAGATTCAGTCAGGGAAACACCCTGCAGTGATCTCAGCTGGGGGGAAGGAGGAACTATCCCAGTATTACACCAAAATTTGTCTTAAAAAGAGAAAAAAATTTAAAAAGGCTATTGAAATATTTTCCTCTCCATCCCCTTCCTTGCAATATAGTGGGAGGTGTCCTTGTCTATGGCAGAGGGTTGGAACTAGATGATTTTTAAGGTCCCTTCTAACTCAAACCACTCTATGATTCTATGATTTCATGCTTTCTTATTCTCTACTTGTCATGTTTTTCCTTCCTACTGGATCATGAAGCACTGACAATATTTATTATTAACTTTGTGGTTCTTCTCAGCAGGTACACATTAAATATTTTATGTTCTAAATGAATGGATGTGAAAAGAATTTGAAATTATTAGGGATGAAAGCCCTGGGAAAGAATTCTGAAGGAAAGATTTCACTGCAAAGAAGAAGTGCCAGTGAAAGAACAGGTATTATATAAAGGCTTATTGTTTCATTAGCTGAGAGAATACTTTTCTATAGAACTTCCTGTAACAGTTAATCCTATTCACAACCCCTATCTTTAGGCTGGTTGGAATTTAGCCATTAGCAGGTAAAAGGGAATTTTTTCCTTTCTCCTGTTTTGTGTTACTCAAAAAAGGGGAAAAAAAAAGGCAGGGAAAAAAAAAAACTAAACTCTTCATCATGTTGATTTTTTCATCACTGAGCAATCTGATCAGGTTGGAGGTGACCTTGCTCAAGGCAGGAGGATTGGAGCTAGATGATCTTTAAGGTCCCTTCCAACCCAAACCATTCTATGTTTTTCTATGGCTTAAATTAAATAATAGATGATTTTTAAGGTCTCTTCCAACCCAAACCATTCTGTGTTTCTCTATGGGTTAAAATAAATACTGTAGAATCCTATAGTATCATGTTTAAGGGACTGCAAGGATCATCTGGTTGAACCATTCCTTT
Organism: Turnix velox; assembly: GCA_013400935.1. Classification (NCBI taxonomy): domain Eukaryota; kingdom Metazoa; phylum Chordata; class Aves; order Charadriiformes; family Turnicidae; genus Turnix; species Turnix velox. The sequence goes on along the minus strand of VZTY01029984.1, from coordinate 10,408 downwards.
TCCTCACTTTGCTCTCCTAACCATGCTGATCTAATATTGATTTAATGACAAATGGTCAGGTCCCACTTTCCCCTTTCCCTTGTTTTCCCTCATATATGTGCTCCATCACTTCCCTTTTACTACTTATGGCATCAATCCAACCTCATGGCCCACTGAGCACAGTTAATGCTATCAAACTGCCTCTTAGATTAGAGGAAAACAAGATGCAGAAAGATTAAATGTCTAGACCACCTGGAAGACTTCAGCAGAGATGAAGCTTATTAAAAATGGCATAAACATTCAGGGAGTGGTTCCTTCCACTTCAAGCTGGGATGGGAAAAAGGCAATCTCTGACAGAGATCAGTTTTATCAGCATCTTTTTATGACAGAATAAGACCAGGTTGCTCAGTGCCTCATCCAGCCTGGCCTTAAACACCTCCAGGGATTGAGGGGGCATCCACAACCTCTCTGGGCAACCTCTTCCAGTGTCTCACCACCCTCACAGCAAAGAATTTCTTTCTTATCTCCAGCCTGAACCTCCCCTCTTCCAATTTGCCTCCATTATTCCTAGTCCTGCCATCACATATCCTATTAAAAAGTCCTGGCCTTAAACACCTCCAGGGACTGAGGGGGTATCCACAACCTCTTCCAGTCTCACCACCCTCATATTAAATATTTTCTTTCTTCTATCTATCCTGAATGGATGGACACAGAGGAAAAAAGGCTGAGAACATGCTCTTAGGTAAAGGCAACAATGACAAATTTTCTCAGCTGAGTCATGGCTATAAAAAGGTCTGGGAATGATTTCACTGCAGTCACCCAAGTATTTGGTATCATCAAGAATAAAGCAGTTTTCCCAAGTGCCTGCAAACTTTGGTCAGCAGCTGCAGAGATATTTTTGAAGCTAGCTAAAGAAGGATCTAAGTACCAAAAGGAGTGGATTTGGCCCCAATTTGCATTTTTAAAACATAGAAGTTTCTCTGGCTGAAATGCTAATCACAAAAATGCTTTCTCATTAAGATTATCAGATGTGCTTTTTAATAAGGACTGAATAACTTGCCCAAGATAGCAAAACTCAAGCTTTAGGCTTGGTCTCAATCTTCCATTAGCTCCAGCTGCAAGGGAGGAACTCTTTATATTTTACTGTGTTCAAAAACAGCAGGAAATTTGGGGGCAAATCCAATCTTCAGGGTCATAGAGTTTTATCTTCTGTATTTCTCCAGCTATAGAATTTTATTTCTGTTCATTCTGTGCAGGGCTCACTAACTAAATTAACTCTTTCAGAATGGCTTTTTTTTTGTCTTGATGGGAAAATGTCATGCAATGGACAAACCAATACTTCCCCTGATGGAATGTTCTAACTCCAAATTGCTTTTTTACAAGCATTTTCTCAAGGGGTGCAGCTAGAGATCCTTCAATTTTAATAAATGATACACCCTAATATAAAAATGAGGCAGTAAAAGTGATTCCAGTTGCTTTCTAGATGAAGTGTTGCTAAAGTCAATTGAAGGACCAATGCTTTTTTTGTTTATCTGTGTCAAAAAATCTGTATAAATGGCAATTGTGGGCCTGGGTTATGGAATAGAAGTCTACTTTTAGATACAATCTGGGGAAAACAAAGGATGGCCATAAATATCAGCTGAGATTTTTTTCACAGTTTTATGTGTTTATGTGAAAAAAAAAAAAACTGTAGAAAGTTGTAAACATCTGAATTCATGGAAGCCTTGAGAAATATTTATTAAGTAAAAGCTGCAAACATCAGAAAAACATGGAAAAAGCATCATAGGAAAGGAAGGAAACAATGAAATCCAGCTTGAAAATCCAATATATTTACAAATTCTGATTGCTTTCTTACACTAAGCAGAAGATGAATGCTTTTTAAATAAATAAAGCTGTATGAAATCTTGTGAAGGAAAATAAATATGACCTTGGAAGTCATACAAACTCAAGATATTTTGACCCACCTTATGGAAATACTAGCAGATCAATTTTATTCTAAGGGTAAAACACTCTGCAGTAATAAGAGAAGGTGAAATCAATCTTTACAGAGATAAAAAATCCTTTTAATTTTAATTTTTCACAGCAATAGAAAAAACAGAATCATAGAATCATAGAATAGTTTGGGTTGGAAGGGACCTTAAAGATCATCGAGTTCCACCCCCCCTGCCATAGGCAGGGACACCTCCCACTAGACCAGGCTGCCCAGTGCCCTGTCCAGCCTGGTCTTGAACACCTCCAGAGAGGGGGCATCCACAACTTCCCTGGGCAACCT
>VZTY01029982.1:38813-54679 GCA_013400935.1 Turnix velox | reverse complement strand
GAAGAAAAGATTTCACAAAAGGCAAAAAATGCAAATGACAGCCACAAAGATCACTGCCGAGAAATCCGCCGGCTTTAGATGGATTAAATGTGTTGGAGCTGCTGCTCGCCTGCCTTTAACCCTTCCTGTCCCACTGCCTCTGCCAGCTCCTTTGGTGGTACACAGGAATTCTCTCCTCTGCTCCTCTGCAATATTCATTTTTGGGTTCCTGGAGGGATGGAGGAAGAAAGGGATGAAGGAATGGAGGGAGGGATGGAGGGAGGGAGGAAGGGATGGAGGGAGGGAGGGAAAAGGAATGCTTGAAGGAAAAAAGAGGATAGCAAGGAAGGAAGGAAAAAAAAAAGGAAGGAAGGCAGGAAGAAAGGAAGGGAAGGAGGAATGAAGGAAGGGAGGAAGGAAGGAAAAAAGGAAGGAAAGAAGTTAAGAAGGAATGAAAAAAAGAAGATAGCAAGAAAGGAAGGAAAAAAAGAAGATAGCAAGGAAGGAAAAAAATAAGAAAGGAAGGAAGGAAGAAAGGAGGGAGGGAAGAAGGGGGGAAAGGAAGGGAGGGAAGAAGGAATGAAGGAAGGAAAAAAAGAAGATAGCAAGGAAGGAAGGAACGAAAGAAGGAAGGCAGGCTCAGGTGGGACCTCAGAGGAGCTTCTCAATACCTGAAGGAAGGGGGCTACAGAAAGGCTGGGGTAGGAATTTTGAATAGGGTCCAGGATGGCAGGACTAGGAGTGATGGATGCAAAGTGGAAGAGGAGATTTAGGGTGGAGAGAAGAAAGAAATTCCTTATGGTGAGGGTGGTGAGACACTGAAGAGGTTTCCCAGAAGGGTTGTGGATGGCTCCCCCCCATCCCTGGAGGCGTTTAAGGCCAGGCTGGATGAGGCATTGAGAAATCTGGTGTGGTGGGAGGTGTCCCTAGATGATCTTGAAGGTCCCTTCCACCCCAACCCATTTTATGATTCTATAAACAAGCCGCTCCCTGACACTAGAAAAGCCATTTATCTATTTTCTTGAAGGTCCTTTCCAACCCAAACCATTCTATGATCCAATGGTTTAAGCCCCTCTTGCAGCAGAAGAGGGAGGCAAAGAGCATCTCCTCCCAGCCTGTGTGGGGGGGGAAATATCTACATCTCCACAAGAAGACAAATTAATTCTTCTCCAATAATTAAAGAGATGAGTTGTTCTCTCTTTTAGAAGCAGCAGGAGCTGTTGCACTTGGTCCAAGGTCTGCATAAAGCATCCTCTCTGTGCAATCCCCCTTGCCCAAGCTCCAGCTGAAACCTCAGGAAGTATTTGTCATGAAAAAGCTGCTGCTGGGGCTGTGTAATGCACTAAGTGCTCAGCAGCAAGAAATTGTTTGCTTGTTTGTTTTGAACAGTCTCAGAAGGAATTTAGAACTCCTGGCAAAAAAAAAAAACAACCAACTCCTGCTCTGGCAGCACAGAGCACATGGGCTGGAAATGCCTCTCTCATGCCTGGCAGGAAGCAAGAAATGGACAGACACTTGGAGTGACTAGGAGAGGGGGCAGAGAAGATAAAGCCTGTCCTGCATCCCCATCTGAATGTGTAAAGGGAGGAGGACAAAGGTTTTAGGGTTTTTGGTGTCAAGAACTGGGACAAGCAATGACCAATATATGCAGATTTCAGTAGCCTTGTTGATTTTCAGCCCACTGTGTAAATATCCCAAGTGATGTTTCTTTCACAGCAACTATTGCCCAGGGAAGGGAAAAAAAGTGATGTATCCCTCTGAAAAATCTCCTGATTTTTCTACCATACTCCAATCTTCACCCTCAGCATACCATTTCCTCTCCTCCATCTCCACAGCACTGTTGATTTATAAGAGATTTTTTCATGGCTATGACATCAATTTGATTTTAATTTTTGTACCTGTGATGGTTTGGATCTGCTCTTCTTCCCACCCTTGAGTTTTCTTTCCACCAAATGATATCAAATCTCTCCCCTCTTTCAGGTCTCATGGTTGGAACCTATAAAAGCAGGTGAATTCTCACCTCAGATCTTCAAAGCAGATCCCTCTTCCTCAGTGCTTGTGTAATGCCTTAGAGATCCTGATCCAGAGCATCATCTACCTTGGCAGGAGTGTTTCTTACCCCTCCTCAAATATTTTCCCATGCATGTGATCGGGGAGTAAAAAAGAAAGTAAAAAATGAGTAAAAAAGAACAACCATTCCCCTAATATTTGTGCAACACAAGTCCCTTTAGGTAGATGTTTCAAAGAGCAAGTATGAATTGTTGAGTAAGACTCATTATTTGCAAGAGCAATGAATATTTGAAAACAAGGATTAGTTAGAATTGGATCAATTCTTTGAGCAGCAAGGATTAGTTAGAATTGAATCAGTTCTGTAGTTACAATAAACCTCTCTGAAGATACATGGGATGGCCAGGGTGGCACTAAAATATCTTCTTTATCTGCTCTTCTGTTGGCACCACCAAGATTGTGTTTTGAACCTGATGGAGTTAAAAGGTGTTTGGGGGAAGAGGAAAGCAAGGTGTTTACAGCAGAAAGGCTGTTCCCCCTAAATCATTGAATGGTTTGGGTTGGAAATGACCTTCAAGATCATCTAGTTCCAACCAGGGACACCTCCCACCACATCAGGTTGCTCACTGCCTGTCTTTAAACACCTCCAAGGATTGAGGTGGCATCCACAACCTCTTTGGGCAGAGAAATTGTAAAAAATGTAGGGTGGCAACATTTCTTTCCTGGTTTTTTGGGGTTTTTTTTGAGAACTTCTTAGGCATTTGAGGTGGCAGTGAAGTATGAAAAGAGCAGGAGCCTTGCTGTGACAGCACCTTGCTGCTGATGCAAAAAAAAAAGCCATGTAAATCAGGCTTTGCAGGGTGCTTGTACAAGAGGAACTCGCTGCCTCATGCCTGAATGAAGACTTCCAAGAGGGTGACAGCTAAGGAGAACAGCAGCCAGACAAGGGCAAGATCCCTTTCCAGAGGCAAACAGCTCGAGCCACGTGGAGACAGATGAAGCCTACCTCAGATGTGCTAATGCTCTGGCTGCCATCCAGGGCAGCCATGGGCACTGCTGAGGCCCCCCCTACCCTCCTTCTTGCCCACAAAGTTGTATCGTGCAGCTGCACACCCTGTCACATACAACCCCCTCAGTGCTGCAGCCCAGGGGAGCCCTGGCCACACAAGGGATGCTCCAGCATGCACAATATGCTTCTGCCTGTGGTTTGCTGTGCCACTGCTTTGAATTCTGGGTTTGTTTTTTATTTTATTTTATTGTTTAGTTTCTTTCCTTCTGGATAAAAGGGGCTGTGTGAAAGTGAAGCACTGATTTCTCCCCCAGGTTGCGTGCAAGCCCCCTGAGCAGGACTGATCTGTCACACCAGGGCAGTTCTCCTGTCTGATGTGACCTGAAGTAATTAAAAGCAAGCCCAGCAGCCTGCTGCCTCCCTCCTCCATCTCCCCTCTCCCTCAGTTGGCTGGCATTTACCCAAAACAACAGTGTCTGACAGTTCTGAGAGGGCTTCTGCTGCTGCTTTCCCTGACATGATATGGTCATTGATCCGGCAGCATCTGCCAACTCATCAGCACTTGCTCTAATTCCCTGCCTCCAGGTTTTGGGGAGGTTTTTTAAATTTTTTTTAGTTTTTTTCCCTTCCCTGGGCAATAGTTGCTGTGAAAGAAAACTCCCTTTTTTTCCAGCCTGATGAGATCTGCCAATTATCACTGTGTCAGCATCCAACCTTGGATCATACACTGACCTCAACTGAGGATGTTCAGCTGGCTGCTGGGGCAGGCTCGAGGGGCAATCATCTAGCTCAGCTCCTGCTTGCCCATCATTGTCTGAGCTAAATGGTTGCCCTTCAGCTTTGGGTACATCACCAGGAACCTCCCTTGGTGTTAATCCACATTACAGCCCTAAACAGAGGTCACTGTGAGTGGTTTTCTTCTTTCTCCCCATCAATCCCTCCTATGAGGCATGGAGGAAAAAGTAAATTAAGCACCAATAATGTAGCTGAACTCCAGAATTACAAGGGCTGCACCAAAAATCTATTAACAAGAGCATGGATAGGGTTTGTTTTGCAAAGCATGAATGATCTGCAGAGCAAGAAGCATCTGCTGGAGCTTCAGAGATGTGAAAGGGATCTGCAGTCCAGGGTGTGCAAGTTAGTTGGGAAAACTCCTCGTGCATGTCTCCTCCAGCAGCAATTTTGGTCACTGAAGCAGAAAGAACAACCATCACCACTTACCTAGTGTCTTTCATGCAGCAGGCTCATTATAAATGAAGCCTTAGATCTGTAAGTGGTAAGAAAAAAACCTGGTGTGATTGTCCTTGCTCCAAAGGACTCAGCACAGCTCCACTGTAATCACTGCAGCATCTGAGGGGCTCAGGACCCACAGACAACACCAGTGGAGCTGTCAGTCTTCTTGTGGTGGTGTCCAAAACTAGCTTTTACCCCTCTCTTCCATGTTAATCCATGATATAACTATTGCTGCCCAAAATAAAGACTATTTCACCGCAGTTTGAAAGAATAAGAGAATAAAAAAACTTCCACTTTGCTTCTTTTTCTTCCTATTCTTCTTTTTTTTTCCCTCTTGATTTCCATTCTCTAATGAAAGTGTACACACTCCAAGCAAAGAGATACCTCTTCTGCACATCATGAGTGAGTGCTCCACCTTGCTGACCCCTTCTACATCCTGGGATACAACCTGGAGGCATATTCTTAAACCCAAACTGGGTTTACACACTGCTAGGCACTCACAGCCATGAGCACCCATCCTAGGGAGAGGGAAAGACTTTCAAAACAAGACCACAAAACTTTTTGATGCAGATCTTTCTTTGTTCTGTCTCTTCCACTCCTCCCTGTGATCAACTTCAGTGGGAAAAAATTCTTAAACCCAGTAGGCATATTCTTTATCCTAAACTGGGTTTACACACTGCTTGGCACTCCCAACCATGAGTTCCCATCTCAGGGAGAGGGAAAGACCTTCAAAACAAGACCACAAAACCTTTTTGGTGCAGGTCTTTCTTTGCTTTGTCTCCACTCCTCCCTGTGATCAACTTCAGTGGGAAAAAATCTGACCTTATTTGACCAAATATTGTCAGCTGGGTACCAAACCATCTTGGGACTGCTGGGATTCAGAAGAAACATTGCAACACCAGCTTGCCACCTTTAGGAAGCTCCTTTTTTTTCCCCAACAGGAATGAGAAATGAGGTGTTTCAAAGTGCTTGGTGCTGTTTCTCCATCCCTCCTGCCCTGCAGTGAGGTGTGGATGGAGGGGAGGGAGTGAGGGCACATCTGGCTCCTGCATTACAGCCTCCATGGGGGGGGTTTCCACCAAAGACCATGTGCAGTGGCACCAGATGTTTCTCTCAGCACACTTGGAGAGGAAACATCAGCTATGCCATTTTATCTTGGGGCTGAGGACCCCCCACACCATCTGAAATTTGTATTTCATCTAGATGCTGCTGCAACTGGGGTGGTGGAGGTGGTCCCAGAAGGCTGATGTGACCCCCACCAAGTGTCCTGCCTGGCTCCAGCCCAGTAGAAGCTGAAGTGTGGCTCACCATCAGGGACCAGAAGCTGAGGACAGATGGGTTGGAAAGGCAGACAGACTGCCCTTCAAGTTCAAGGGTCCTTAACCAGCATCACCCTGTGATGAGCTGTTTGAAAAAAACTTTGAATTTCGAAACAGATATATGGTGATATACTTAAAGGAGACACAGGGTACAAATAGATTTCCTTACTGGCTTTTCCTGAAGAATAAAACATGAAAGAGACTTTTTCCGCTGCTTGTGGGGTTATTTTTTGGTTTTTTTTGTTTTTTTTTCTATCCAAATGTCAGGGCAATACAACCTGCTGGCAGGATTCTAAGGAGAGTCATGCTGTCAGGTTCATCAGCCTTCAGTCCAAGCATTGATTAATCAAATTTTGTTGAACCTGTATGAACATTCTCTTCTGGCAACGTGTTCTGGCTCTCAGACTAACCTGACCTAAATGCAGAAAGCCTCCAAAGAGGTGGAGAATCTCTTCCTGAGTGTCTGTGCTGCCTCCATTCTGTTCACAGGTGTGACATTGAGGTCACTTGGAGCAAGGAGCTCATCCATCTGGACACTGCCCCTTCCAAAAAAGCAGCAGCAATGGTTTTAGAACCAGTTTGGTCCTCTCCTGGGTCACAGCTTCTCTCACACCACTTTCAACTGGCTGTGAAAGTCAGCACAGCTTGTTTCTCCTCTATCAAAGCACACTCTCCTATCAGGAGCAACCTCAGGGTTGTCCTCAGCAAAGAAAACCCCACATGCTGGCAAATTAAGTTGGAGGGAGCAGTCCAACAGCATCCCTTCTCCCTCACCCCCACTCAATAAGGCTACAAAGCTGCAGAGAAAGGGAGAGAAGAGCAAAATCTCCCATGGGGACAACACCAGAAGAAGGAGAAGCAAAACCCCAAAGAAATCTGGGCCAATTTCCCTAAAAATAAGGTGGTAATAATCACAGAATATCAGGGATTGGAAGGGACCTCAAAAGATCATCTAGTCCAATCCCCCTACCAGAGCAGGAACATCCAGTCCAGGTCACACAGTAAGGTGTTCAGGTGGAGATTGAATGCCTCCAGAGAAGAAGAACCCACACTCTCTCTGGGGAGCCTGGGACACTGTTCTCTCACCCTCACTGTGAAAAAGTTTATTTCTCATATTTCTATGGAACCTCCTGTGTTTCAGCTTGTACCCATTGCCCCTCTTCCTGTCATTGGATGTCACTGAGAAGAGCCTGGCTCCATCCTCCTGACATTCTAGACATTACTGAGGTCATCCCCCAGTCTCTTCCAAGCTAAAGAGACCCAGCTCCCTCAGGCTTTCCTCATAAGGAGGATGGAGATGAAGAAGGCTGTGTAAGAACTGAATAGGGGTATTATTTTTATGTCCATCAGCTGCAAGCCTGCAGTTTTCTGAGAAAGCTCAGGCAGATGCTCAGCAGAGGCAAAGGGCCATCACTCCTCACTCTTTGGCAGAGCTAAGGTGGTTTTACACCAGCAAAGGACCAGGTTTCTCATTCTACCTGATGGGAGGATTCCTTATTAGCTGGGCTGCCATAAAGTAGTGATGGAGGTGAGTGTGGGCTGCCTGCTCCTCTTCTAATTAATGAGGCCACAAGTGAGTTGTGTGAGTTACCTTGGCACGACTGACACTTGCATTTTTTGCTGTGCCACACCACTGCCTCCTGTTTATGCCAAAGGATTTTACAGGCACAAACCCCCAAACTCTGGGACTTTATTAATGTGGGATTTCTTAATCGCTCCACCACTTCCTGCTCATTTGGCTCAGCAGAAACCTGGGAGGGGAAAAATAAATATAAATAGTGCATTTTGAAATGCCTGAGCAGCTCCCTAAAACAGCAGCCCTGTCAGTCTTGCACTTCCAATCTGCCACGCTTGGAAACACTCTCACTCTGTTCCTCTGGCAAGGAGGATTTCTTCCCTTCCAGCACTCCTAATGATATATATTGATATTTGTTTCTTTCAGCTGACATTGGTGGAGGGACTGGATATTGTAGACCCAGCAGAAGCAACTGGCACACTAATTGATTGGTTGATTTTGGAGGGGAAGCAGGATTTTACATCTGAAAAGCAAATTTCTGCTCTTGGTCAATATGGAGGAGGTGAAAACAACTTGGCTGAGGTGTGAAATCTCACATTTACATCCTCATTTACAAATGGAGAAGTTTGTTGTCATTGGAGATACATTTTCCCAGGGGAATTTGCAATCAAGTCATTGTTCTTGAGCAACCAAGGCTAAAGACTGAAGTAGTGAAAGACAGAACTCAGATGAAGTACAATTTAGGACCTGCTTGGGCACCTATGATCACCTTGTAGGGTAGAAATACATGCAGGAATGCATATTAGGTACAGAATGTGGAAGTAATCACTTTAATATTTAAATAATAATTTCACTCCTAAGGCCAGGGAGTGGAAGGGAACAGGAAAACCCAGACCAGGTCCCACAGGAAGGTGTCCAGGTGGGGTTTGAATGTCTCCAGAGAAGGAGGAGACCCCACACCCTCTCTGGGCAGCCTGTTCCAACCTGGTCTAGTGAGAGTTGTCCCTACTCATGGCAGGGGAGGTGGAACTAGATGATCTTTAAGGTCTCTTCCAACCCAAACTATACTATGATTCTGTCACCCTCACCCTGACAAAGTTTTTTTTTTTCCTATATTTCTAAGGAACCTCCTGTTTTCCAGCTTGTACCCCTTGTCCTATCAATTGGAGTTCACTGGGAAGAGCCTGGATCCATCCTCCTGCCATTCATCCTTTCCATATTTATAGATATGGCTGAGGTCACCCCTCAGTTTCCTCCTCTCTGAGCTAAAGAGACCCAGCTCTCTCTACCTCTCCTCATAAGGGAGATGCTTTTTAGTAATTACTTTAAAAGTGTTAGCTCGAGAGCAAAATTCCACTACTGAGAACCAAAGTGCGAATCTAAACTCAGGTTATCCACAAATGGATAAGTTTGTTGTAACTGGAGATACATTATCCCAGGGGAATTTGCAATCAAGTCATTGTTCTTGAGCAACCAAGGCTAAAGACTGAAGTAGTGAAAGATAGAACTCAGATTAATGGACACCCTCACCCTGCAGTTGGGTGAGGACTGGTGTGCAAGCAGCTGCTAAGACTTTGTGCCAGTCAGTGAGTTGCTAACCCTCCAGCTGAGCTGTAAAGACAACTTAAGTGATGTGAACCACAGGCACAAAACATCTATTTTTTTCCACAGGCTGCCTCATTCCCACCACTCCGTGGAGCTGAATTGAAAAAAAAGAGACCAGTGGCATGTGAGGAGATGGTTCAATAAACACACACATATTGCACCCACAGCCACAAACACATTTGCACTCAGGAGGAGAAACGAGCCCAGGCAAGAGGGTCTGAAAACAATCCTGACATTTTCATGATGTTTAATAAAGGGAGAAGCTGGAGGGGGAGGTGGGAGGCATGTAAAAAGCTGCTTCTAACCCTGTGTGAAGTGCTTGGTGATTTCTGTGTCACAACAATTTGACACTGAGCTGGCAGAGGATGCTCTCCTGCATCCTGCCTTCTCATGGGGCAGCAGGAGAGCTTTTTCTTCAATTGCCAAGCTTGCTCTCCGCATCAGATGGTTGAAGAGGTAAGAGGAACTGGGGCTGGCAGGGATGGCTTGTTTTCAAAGGTATTAGAGGTATTACATTCAGTTTCAAGTTAGTGACATCTGCTTGGACTCTGATCCTCAGGAGGCTTTTACTCCTGTATATTATTTACAGCACACTTCTTTTCCAGGGGCAAATGTCTAAGGATTTTCTGGCCTTTTTATTTTATTTTTTTGCAGAGAAACAGCTCTAGCACACAGAATAATTTCAGTGAAATGAAGGATGGAAAGAGAGGCAGGAAGGGTTAGGAGAAGAGCAGCCAGCAAAACATCAGACTTAGCTAATAATAAAACAAAGTGTCCAAATGATTTCTTCTCTTCCTTTCCCCAGTGCCTTTTGCCAACAGTTTAATATCAAAAGAGGAAATGGAGCAAAAACCTGAGTTACACACAACCCCTCCCCCAAACTTTCTGGAAGTTCAGTCACAAACTTTGTATCTTTTCTCCTATTTGATATTTAATAAAAAAAGTCAATGATTTTTGCCAATTATGGTGTTTTTCAGCAAATCTATCTGCTCCTTACTGTTTCCATGGAGGTTGAACATTGTTTTGATGCCCACACATGTATTTTTTTAGTCATAATGGATCCTAATCACCTAGATTGGATTGGATGATCTGAAAGGTCCCTTCCAATGTTCAACTGAACTCTGACAAGCCTTGTACCTGGACACAAACTTGAACCCTTGACCCTCAGACTAGGATTTTGATGCTCTCCCAGCCAGCTTGAAGACATACCTGAGAAACCAGAAGGCCCTTTTCTTAAAGAAATATTTTGTAGGTTGAGACCTGCACCCTACAAGGCTCCTTGTGATGCTTAGTACCAAGGCTGTACCAGGATGGAAATCACTTCCATAATGAATCTCTCCCCTTCATTATCATGCCAACACATATAAACATGGGAATGAAATAAGGAATCCTCAAACTTCTCACCTACTCTCCTTTATCAGGTAAGGACAAAAGTCTCCAGCTGCCAAAGAAGAGGTGTGGGCTGTCCCTTCCCCACTTGTCTTTGCTCCATTCTTCAGGGATGGGCCAGACTTCTCTCCTGGCCACTGAGTTTCTTTGCTCAGTGACTTCCCCCCCTCTTAATTTTGTCAGCATAATTGCACTTGAAAGGGCTTTTCTAACCCAACTGTTGAAGTGATGAGAGCTACAAAAATAATTGTGGAGCTGCAAGCGTGGAGGCTGACCCAGATTGCTGTGACAGAATTGGGTTAGGGAGCACCTCCAACCTGCACATACAAAGCAGGGGTAATGTTTAGCAGGGTGGAAAAGGACAGCTGAGAGCTGGGTGCTCTGGAAATGGGTTCATCTGAGGCCAGAAGAGCACAGTCAACCCCTCCTTCAAACAGCACCCACTGTTGAGAGAGCATCACCTTGGACTCTTCCCTGTGGTGCATTCAGGAGGCTTCTCAGTGGTGACAGCAGTGAAGCTAAAAGAATCGAGGAGAAGAAAAAGGGACAGGGTGAGAAACTGGTAAGAGGTAAAGCCTGTCCTTGTTTTATAGTCCAGGCTAAAGATTCTTCAGGATTACACACAATTTCACCAAAATTTTAGAGGGGGATGGAGTCCAGGCTTCAGGATTACACACAATTTCACCAAAATTTTAGAGGGGGATTTTTAAATTTTTTTTCCAAACCAGCAGAAGCTCCAGGCTAGAAATGAACTTTGCCATCTCAGCAAACACCTCTGAACTGCAGCCCAGACCTCACTCAGCTTTCCCACCTCTGCTGCACTGAGTGGATGTCAGACCCTTCTCTTGTCCCTCCACTTTGACTCCAGTCATGGGCCAGAAAAGATAATTACAAAGATAGAAGCAATTATTACCAGGAAAAAAACAAACAAACAAAAAAAAAACCCAAAAAACCATGTTTACATTTTTTTGTAAGCCCTCATCTGTGGCAGATTGTTAATCAAATAGTACCAAAAGTAGGTGGTTTGGGGTTTTTTTGTTTGCCTGGGATTTTTTGTTTGGTTGGGTTTTTTTGGGGGGTTGTGTTTTTTGTGGGTTTTTGGGATTTTTTTTTTTTTTTTTTTGGTTTTTTTACAGAAATGAAGGAAGCACAAGTCCTCTGCACTCCTCATTTGGGATTGGGATGTACGGAAAACAGGAAAACTGTGAGTGTAAAGGAACCAGCCATCCACCAACCTAAAACTGTGCCAGATCCATCCCAGAAGGTCAAGATTAGGAGAGGAAATGAAGATATGGAAGAAAAATCAGAAAGGTTAGCTCTGTTTTTCAAGACTTACCTGCAGAGTGTCTCTGGTGAGAGAGGTGCCCTCCTCACAGAGCTCCACTTGGGGGTAAGTCACCACAGCCCAGTGATGTGGCCAGGGAAAAATCTTCCTCAGCACTAGAACAGAATTAAGACATGATTATTAAGTAGAAGATACTTACATTTGGTAGACAAGTTGCATTGGCTTAACAAAATCCTAGAATCATGCTGCATCTTCTGGACATCATAGAATCATTTGGTTGGAAAAAAACCTTTAACATCAGAGAATCTGATTGTAAACCTGATACCGCCAAAGCCACCAGTAAAATATGGGAGAATTTCTTTCCCGTGAGGGTGGTGAGACCCTGGAAGAGGTTGCCCAGAGAGGTTGTGGGTGCCCCCTCAATCCCTGGAGGTGTTTAAGACCAGGCTGGATGAGGCATTAGGCAACCTGGGCTAGTGGGAGGTGTCCTTGCCCATGGCAGGGAGGTTGGAACTTTATGATTAAGGTCCTTTCCTCCCCCTGCTTTTCTGTAGACCCACTTGAGGTATTGATAATCTATCACCTGCAGATTCCTCGAGGAAGCACTCAATCCCATCATCCAGATCACTGATTGAACAAAAAATCAGCCCCAAAACTGAGCTCTGGGACACCAATCTTTATGGAACCCAGTGTGGATTTAACTCCATTCACTGCCCTCTAGTCAGATTTTTGCCCATCCAGGCCAGGAGAAATGAGTTAATCATCATCTACTAATGACCTCTCTGATGTTTCCCATGAATAATGTGACTAGATGGTCTTTGAGGTCCCTTCCAACCCAAACTATTCTATTCTATGATTCTATGGTGATACAAAGCACTTCTTTAATATCAATTTCAGACCAGTCTGAGGGTGTTTTGTGGCAACCTCTGGAAAGAACTGAGGCTCAGGGTCCTATCATAACAGGGTCACTAGCCTGTAACTGATTAAAAGCATCTCTGATTCTTATCAGCACTCCCTCAGGTTTTGACTTTACAATACAATCCATGTAATGAGAGCAAGGTGATCAAAGAAATTAACAGCCCTCACATCTAGCTGGAAGGGGGAAAGCTGAGTGTGTGTGCAAACACCTCTCAAGTGAGTTTGGCAAAAAGGACTGGAGATGCAAGGCACAGAGAATCATTCTCATTTCCAGTAATATTTTATTGATTTACTTCACATAATGCAGCTCAATAACTCATCTCCCAAACAGATGAAACCTCAACTCCATGTAAGTATTAATCTCAAGTAAATTACTGATGAGTCTTGATTAAGCAGTAAAAATGGAGCAGCACATAAAGGTGGGCTGATTGATGGCACATTTTGGACAAGCACTGGGGAACAGGGAGATAAGGCAAAATAAAGTGCTTCCAGTCCACGTTGATGTGAAATTCATCAGCAGAAACAGGGACTCCAAATCTACCCTGAAGCTATTGGCAAAGTTGAGGACTTCACTGTTTCTCCAGCCAGGATCATGCAACATCCAACCATTTGTTCAGAAGAAAATCTGGTTGAGACCAAGCCCTTTGGGTTCTTCTGAAGCAGGTCATGGTACTGCATCCAAATAAAACGCACCAGTAAGTGTAGCAGAAGCATGGGAAGAGGTGTACAATGCAAGAAGTTTGCCAAGTGGGGAGATGCCTTTGAAGAAGATGAGGGATTCCAGGGATTTGCAGAGTAAGCTGAAAGCAATTCTGCACATTTCACACAGTCACAGAAGCACAAGATGTCAGGGATTGGAAGGGACCTCAAGAGACCTTCTCCTACCCCTCTGCCAGAGCAGGAACACCCAGACCAGGTCACACACTAAGGTGTCCAGGTGGGGTTTGAATGTCTCCAGAGAAGGAGACCCCACACCCTCTCTGGGCAGCCTGGGACACTCTTCTCTCACCCTCACAAAGTTTTTTCTCCTATTTCTGTGGAACCTCCTGTGTTCCAGCTGCACCCATTGCCCCTTGTCCTATCATTGGAGGTCAGGGAGAAGAGCCTGGCTCCATCCTCCTTCCCATATTTATAGACATGACTGAGGTCACCCCTCAGTCTCCTCTTCTCCAAGCTAAAGAGACCCAGCTGCTTCATCTTTCCCTTATTTCAGAGGGCATCACAGTGATTTTTGTCTATGGCACTGTGAAGGAGGGACTTCTGGAGGTGAAGAGAACTAAGACTGTAAAAACAAAAAAAAAAAAAAAATCAATGCGAGGGAGAGAAAGGTGGGGAAAGTAACCTCTAAGTTTCTCTCAAGTCCTTTCTATTTCCTGCTACAGGAGTGGACCATTAGCATACAGCTGCAAAACAGGAAGAACTGGAGTTTTACTGGTGCCTTTCACTGATTGGGCTTTTTTATTCTTCCCCCATAACAGAAAACAGTGAGAAGAGAGAGATGACAAAGCAAGTTCTCAGCTGCAGTAATTCAGTGCATCCTCACTGTCCACAGTGGAATTATAAATTCCCCACTTTGTGTAAATTGGTTTATCAGTCTCCTTACACTCCTTTCTCCCCCTGGGTTTGGAGGGGTGGAAAGCAAACACTAAAGAGAAAACAACACCCCAGGCCAAGGAAATTGAAGTGGCAGAGAGCCCTGTATCAATATTTAACAATGCAAAGACCATGTGTCAGAGAAGGAAGAGGAAGGAAGACAGAGGATGCTTCCAGGACGCTGGGAAAAGCTTCCAAGAGAGCTGGACAGTCCTGAGCTCATAATATCACCTCTGAGCAGGAGGGAAAAGTACATAATCTCTACATGTTGAAATTATGGGTTCATAATTATGGAAGCCCACTAGAGTACAGCCTCACATTCCCTCTTTGGCTCCTACATCCTAGGGTTCTGCCTTCCCACATTCCCACCTGCTCTCCCTGTCTTACCAGGATCCCTCCCTCCTTCTCACCACCACAGGACCTGCCTGGCATCTCCTTAGCGGGTTTTTTTTCCCCCCCTTTCTTCCTGTGCCACTTCACCACTGATTTTGTAGTCACTGCTTTCTTTAAGTGGTGGGGGGGAAGCTAGGTGAAGGTCATGGATTATTAGCAGCAAGGACTTCAGCCCATGGATAAGTGCCCTTGCTGATTAAAGTACTGTCTGTGGCTACCAAATAATTTTCTAGCTTAATAGGACTCTTTTAGTGTGCTCTGTCATAGACTCATAGGGATGGAAAGGACCTTTAAGGTCAGCTAGTCCAACCCCCTGCAGTGACAGGGACATCCTGCACTAGATGAGGTTGCTCAGAGCCTCATCCATCCTGGCCTTGGATGTCTCCACAACCTGTCTGGGCAACCTGTTCCAGTGCTTCTCCACCCTTCCAACTCAATTAGAAGAGTCCAGAGCAGGCTGGAAGCTTTGCCAATGAAAAATCTGACATTTCATGGGACTGTTAGAAGTAAATCTTTTTTTTTTTTTGGAAAAAAAAAAAAAAACTTCTTGGAATCAAATTCTGATGGTAGGTTACTAGCCAGGGCAGCTGAGGAGCAACCAGGTCAGTTGTTCTATCAAGCCCTGCCTCTGACAGCAGCAAGTCCTGGCTGAGCTGAGGTGGGAAGAAGAAGACAGTCACCCCCACTGAATCCAACAGATGGTGGAAATCAAATGGTCTTCACCATGTCACAACACCCTGCTCATTTTTCCTCCAAACTTCAGCACTTCGGGGGTTTTTCACCCAAAGAGCAGAACAATACATTGCCTACATGAATTATTTTATTTTCTCTATTCAGTACCTGAGGGGGTCCTACAGAAAGGCAGGGGAAGGAATTTTTAATATGATATCGGATGGGAGGACTAGAAACAATGGATGTAAATTGGAAGGGGATAGATCTAGACTTGACATAAGAAAGAAATTCTTTGCTGTGAGGGTGGTGAGACCCTGGAAGAGGTTGCCCAGAGAGGCTGTGGATGCCCCCTCTCTGGAAGTGTTCAAGACCAGGCTGGACAAGGCACTGAGCAGCCTGATCTAGTGGGAGGTGTCCCTGCCTATGGCAGGGGGGGTTGGAACTCGATCTTTAAAGGTCCCTTCCAACCCAAAGCATTCTATGATTCTAAATTCTGATGGTAGGTTACTAGCCAGGCAGCTGAGGAACAACCAGGCGAGTTGGTGCTGTCAGAGGCAGGGCTTGATAGAACAAGTCCTGGCTGAGGTGAGGTGGGAAGAAGTCAGTCACCTCCACTGAATCCAACAGATGGTGGAAGTCAACTGGTCTTCACCATGTCACAACACCCTGCTAATTTTTCCTCCAAACTTCAGCACTTTGGGGTTTTTTTACCCAAAGAGTAGAATAATAGATTGCCTACATGAATTATTTTATTTTCTTTCTTTATTCACTCTGCTCTTCAGCTGCCCAAACAGACACCATTTGAGCTAGGGGCTGTCCAGCTATTTTTCCATCTAAGCAAAACCCTCTAGGGCAGATGTAAGTAACATCAGCCAGAAGTGCTGTGGGTACTGCACCTTTTATTCTGGTTCACTGACAGAAATGAACTCTGCCAGGGGAAAAAAAAAA
>VZTY01029982.1:0-30008 GCA_013400935.1 Turnix velox | reverse complement strand
TTTTTTTTTTTTTTTCTCCTCTGGAAGCTTTCCCTGCCTCACACACGTGGAGCAATGGAAGGTGGTGGCTGGCATCATACATTCTCCCTCCTCTCTTTTCCCTCTGATGACTTTGTAGCCTTCAAAACATCACTTTGCTTATTAAATTATCAGAGAAAAATGAACTTAGTGCAGAGACTGGGGTGGAGCATGGTGGCTGTCTGCCCGTGAAGGGGACAGAGTGGGCAGAGCTTGTGCTGGGGCTTTCCCATTAAAGCCCACCAGCACCTGAGTCTGGACAAATCCATCCCAGTTGAGGTTCTGCTGGAGAGAGCTAAATGTGTGCCATGAGCAGCTGCAAGGCATCTCTTTGTGCATTTCACAGGGGAGAAAATAAAGTTCTGCTGCTCATCTTCTGAGGATTTGGAGGTTCAGCATGGTCAGCTTTGATGAGAACTCAAATGTATCTTGACAAAAGGCAGCACGTGGATGTGCTGGGATAAATCCATCCCCCCAACAGCAACTACCTTGTGGCCAAATTGTCTGAGATGATGGAGACAGGAGAGAATAACAGCCCTGTCTTGTGTGGTTTGCTCTCCATGTTGAGAGCACATCCTCTAGCAGGGCTCAGACTGTTTTCTGTCACTCCTCATCTAGAGAGCTTGCCACAAGCTCCACCTCTTGCAGGGAGTCATGGTTAAAACACACACTTCTATTAAATAAAGAAAAAAAAAAGGTGTGTGTGTGTGGGGAAACAATAAGCCATAAGTGCTATGAAATAATCCTACTCAATGTGAGGGAGTGTGCACCATTTCAACATCAAATAAATCTTTAGAGAGCCCTGAAAACCCCCAGAAAGGCAGATAACTCACCTCCATCTCTTAAATCTAATGGCACTTCATATCACTGTGATGAAATTATTTCACCAGCTCTAAAATGCATGTCCTTCAGGGTCAAAACTCCTCCCTGCCTTGAAGACCTGTATCTCCAAATGTTTCCTGCACCAACCTCTGTGATACAATTCTGTGCAGTAAATATTAGCAGAAAGGAGTGGTGAATAGCCAGGTGCTGGGCAGAATTAATGCAGTTCATCCATCTTCTGCAGCCCAAGCGTGTTCCTTGAGCCCAGCAGCAGGTAATAGCAGAGTGGAGAGACGCCCTGATGATCCTTTCTCCCTCCCTCCAAGCACTTCCAAATTAGATGTATGAATCTGCCTGCTGCTGCTGCCTTCTGGAAGAGCTGCAAGAGTGAGGGCCACAGCAAACACAGCATAAATCATTTATAATATTCAAGCCTATTTGAACTTTCATAGAACCATAGAATAATTTGAGTTGGGAGGAACCTTAAAGATCATCTAGTTCCAACCCCCCTGCCATGGGCAGGTTGCTCAGTGCCTCATCCAGCCTGGCCTTAAACACCTCCAGGGATTGAGGGGGCATCCACAACCTCTCCAGGAAACCTCTTCCAGTGTTTCACCACCCTCACAGCAATGAATTTCCACTAAATCCAGCCTAAATCTCCCCTCTTCCAATTTGCATCCATCACTCCTAGTCCTGCCATCCTGGACCCTATTCAAAAGTCCTACCCCAGCTTTTCTGCACCCCCCTTCCTTCAGGTATTGAGAAGCTCTTCTGAGGTCCCCCCTGAGCCTTCTCTTCTCCAGGCTCAACAACCCCAACTCCTTCAGCCTGTCCTCAGAAGGGAGGTGCTCCAGCCCTTTCATCACCCTCATGTCCCTCCTCTGGACCTGCTCCAACAGCTCAATGTCCTTCTTGTGTTGAGGGCTCCAGAACTGGACACAGTAACTCCAGTTGGGGTCTCACCAGAGCCCAGTAGAGGGTCAGAATCCCCTCCCTTGCCCTTCTGGCCACACTTCTCTTGTTGCAGCTCAGGACTGGGTTGTTTTCTGGAGCGGCACGCACACACTGCCTTTCTCCTTTGCATTCTCCTTCCCTCCACTGCAAAGCAGTATTGAGATCCCAGCATTAAAGACCTGCAGGTTTGTCATGCAGGGAAATAATTCTGCCAGTCCCTCTAGGAAGATGTCTAGCTTGGGTGTGGGAACACACAGCCCTTTGAGCCTCTGTGTTTTCAAGTCTTTGCACAGTTGTGGCCAGATGTGCTTCTAGGTCCATGTTGACTTCGACTCTACAACAGTGCACTTGCTCACATTGGGATTTTTCTTACTTCCTCAGGAGAAATAAACACCCCTGAACCTGAGCTCATTTCTTCTTAGAGGAGACTTCACTCCTCTTATTTCTCTCTTAAACACATAATCCTTTGGCATTTAGAGCTGTGAGAACTGCCTGTTCTGGCACGTGAGATGAATCAATGTTCTGATCCTTCATCTCCACACGAGGTACCCACCCACAGGCTGGTGAAAGAGCAGTGAGCAAGCATGTGAAACATGATGGATTTGCCTGTGATTGTTTCTTTGCCTCTCTGACAACCAGCGTTGCAGCTTGATAAACTCTCCAGCTTGGGCATCTGACTCAGGCAAGTGTCATTTGGGTGGAAAATGTGGTTTTTCACCAGCTCACAGTTAATTTCCCCTTGTCTGAGTGTCATTGATACTCCTGTCACTTCCCATGACACTGATATTCCCAGAGAACCCTGAGAATGCCTAACATGCTGCTGCCTGCTTCCAACCAGCACAAAACATCCAGCCTGCTGCTTTTTTGCTACATTGCTCAGAGGGGACAGAAAAAAAATCCTAAAGCCCTCCTACACATCATCACCTACCCCAGTAAATGAAATCATATTAACTTATTTAACAGCCAAAATTTCATTTCTGAACCACAAGCACAGCAGGTTGTACAATTTTGGAAGGTAACAGGAAGAAGAGGAGCCTGGATGGATATCCTCCTCCCCAAACTGCTGCTTCAGGGGACATCTTGGATGGACAAAGATGAAACCAGGACAAGGAAGGAGATGTCTGGGCCATTAGGTCAGAAACTTTGTACAACTCCAGCTGCAATTGGGGAAATTTGATTTGCTGACAAGTAAAGATTAAATGCCCTTAGTTACTTTCCAAAGAAAAAGAGGCAGATGAACAACAGAGGCTCTTCCTAAACATGGTGAAGCTCAGGAGAGTCTTTCCTCTAGCTTCAAGGGGTGTTGGAGCTGGTCCCCAGCACCATCCAAGGACAAGTTGGTATCAGTTGCTGCTTTGTTTGTTCCTTTCTGTCTTTCTTCTTCCCATTGAGGAGGTGCTGAGGACTTTCTGCTGATAAGCAGCCTAGAGATTAGATCTCACACAGCGAGATCAGGAGGGTCTGCAGCCACCTCCACCCTTACAAACTTCCCAACAAACCCCATAGGGAGCAAATCAACAACACCAAAACTTTCCTAACACTTTTTTTAAACAGAGAGGGAGCTTTGATACCACTCAGGGCAATGAAGACTTCTGTCATGTAGGCTGCTTGGAATCAACCTGAAAGCATCTCCACCAGGTGTCAGGAAGAAAAGCTCATAATGGAGCAGGAGATAAAAACATTTTTCGGGCTCATCATCCCTTTTTGACATCTCCACTCCAACACCTCCTCCCCAAAGGGGTGTCCTACAGTCAGCTCTGTCCTGGTTGTGACTTCTCATCCTCAGCCTCACACACCACGTGCTGAGAAGGTGGAAAAGCTTATGGTGACAGGCTCAAATCACCAGGGACTGCTGATTTGTTAAAGGTGTGTAAAATGTGGCCTCTGCTGAGCAGTTGTTCTCCTTCATACCAAAGCACAAAGGAACTGACTCTGTCCACAAATTATATTATTCTACAACATTAAGGAAAATCAGTGCCTTATGCAGGTGCTGGATCATTCTGGAGACCATCATGGGGTGCTTTTGTTTGGATTTTAAAGCAGCAACTGGGCATTCAAGTCTTCAATAAGATAAAAATCCTGATTTTCAGCAGAGGTGGTCCCTACACTGGGTTAGGGTCTATGTGCCTAAATTCAGAAGGGTATGAAACTCAACCCTGCTTCACTTCATGTCTATGAACTAAATGACTATGAACTATGTCTGTTTTCTAGCCCTGTTTCAGATTTCCAAGGGGACCTGTTAGAAAGAAGATGTGAAAAAGTGAGCCAGTGCCTTGAAATCATCTGTTTTCAGATCAACTCCATCTTGAAATCATCTGTTTTCAGCAAAAGACAATGATTTTAAGTGCTGGACAAAACTGAATTGGGCAGTGAATTTTGGAGATCGTTGGATTGTGTAGCTGAGGAAAAAAAAAAGGAGAGAAAGCTTCATGAGATCCTTCTGGACCCAAAACTGCTCCATATAGTGTTTCCTTGCTACCTGTCAGTGAGGAATAAGGAAAAAAATGTAATAATTAGAATTTGAAAGTTAATTTTGATTTGCTTGAATTCAGTAGTCCTTCTCTGCTTAATTTCTGCATTTATTTGTGTGTTCAAGCTCTAGAAGCAGGAGGGCTTTGCTGAATGGATTTTAAACAGAGATGCTCGTGCACTGACCATCAGTCAATTGCAAACAGTTTATTTTCTTCTAAAATTTACAGCATGCTGCTTTGTTACCCAACTCCCCTTACTAGGCAACACAAAGGGAAACAGATAAATATGGCACATATTGCATATTAGAATTTATAATGAACTGCTCTACAGAGAGGGAGTTATTTGCTGACATTGCTATCCAGTAGAAGTAATGAATAAATTAGAGAATGTGTCAAACTGTTTAGAGACAATTCTCAGGCAAAGGTAAAAATAATGAAAAAAAATTAAAAAAATACTAGTTGCAAATTATTTGCTCAGCTCTAGCTCTTACTGCTGTGCCTCTGAGGGACCTGGACCACTCAGGAGCTGATAACCTCCCATTTGGGCTCTGAACTCCTCTGCATGACTAATAAAATTAGAAGAAATTTAATTAAAAATGTTTACAAGTGTGCTCTTCTTCATGAAGCTGATTTGTGCCCCTGGACCATCAGTACGATGAGGGTTGGATGATGTGTTTGTGTGAGCAGGCTGCTGTTAGCTAAACGTCTTTTGGGGGAAGTCTTCTGCATAAAGGATATGTGGGTGAGAGCTTTGTTCTCATCTGTGTCTGCAGACTTTAAAAAAAAAACCCTCTACTTTTGTCCAGACACTTGAAGACTTAAAGTAGTAATGGAGGTACTTGGCTTCATGATGTTTGTGGTCCCTAATTATCACGTGGATACAAATTCTGAATGGCCCCTGCCCTCTCCCTGCCTATTCCTACCTCAATAAAATAAAATATAATCTCTGATCTCACAGGGATGCTGTAAGGGACCATTCTATAGTTTTTTATCCTAGAAGAGAAGCTATAAAAGCTCATAATACCTTGTTGGAGATGCAGGTCAGCCTGGAAGTCCACAAAGGCTCCTCAAGGCATTTTGCTGAAGTGTTTTTTTAAGAAGTGAGGAACATCCTGTCTGCAACCCCAAACCCTGGGGATCTTTTTAAGAGCTGGTGGTTCATTTTTGAGGCAATTCCCACGTGTAAGTCAACCATGAGAGCCATGAGAGGGGTTGAACTTTGGGGACTGTGAGTTCTTCTGTCACCTCTGCAAGGGATTTGTTTTGAGAAAATCATCTGGTGGGGACAGCAAGGGAGCAGGAGCAGCTCTTCACATGGAGATGGACACATGCAGCTGCTGGGGAGTTGCAGGCAGTGGGAAATTTAGGTTTTTCTAATCAGCAAGAAAGCTTTCACAGATAAACAGAGCAATCTGCCCATTCAGAGAGCAGAGTGTAAAGGTTTGTGAGCTTGCAGGGAGTGCAGAGGTGGGCTCAGAGTAAACCAGGAGTAAAACACAGGCTCATGGCTCCATAATATAAGGGATTCATGCCACTAGTCACATAGTAGGTTGCTTTCCTTCCCCCTCACACTTCCACACATATTCCATAGCAGATACCACTAAAGACATGACATGACACAATATCAGAGTGATTTTTTTTCTTTTTTTTTTTCCCCTTCTCATAGCAAGAATATTTAATAATCTCTCTGGGAAGCACATCTCAAGAACAATAGATGCTTGTAAGGCATCCAGTGAAGTCAGAATAGCTGGAGGCTGTGAGTCAAGTAACTTTTTAGTGCCTGTATAGTGTGTGTCTCTTTCAGGCTGATCTGAGGAGGAAACAGCAAATAACCAGATTTCTCTCTCTTTTTTTTTTTTTTTAATTTAACTGGCTACTTCTCAAGTTGGGGATGCTTTTATTTTTAGAGAACCAGGGCTTGCCATCTTATTTGTCACCTAGGTAAGAGCAGTATGTTGCCACAGAAAGTAGGGGTTGCCCATGGATGGATGTTTCTGCTCTTTGGAGAAGGTCAGGATAGGGGAAGGAGAACATGGGTAGTTTGGAGGAGGATTTAAATGACACCACACAAGGAGTAAGAAGGAAGGAGGCATCTAGAGTGGGTGTAAGTGGTGTTCCAGCTTCTGCAAGGGGTTGGAGCCTGCAGCACCCCGTTGTGGTGGCCCCTGGGCTGTGGATGTCACTAAACACACAATGTCCTGACAAGGGAGGACCTGCACCATGTACTCATGATGCTGATAGAGAGTGAGCTGCAAGGTTTCAGGTGTGCAGGATGTAACAGTGCTCTTTTCTCCTTCCATAAATACCACAAGCTCACTATTGGCGCTTAGTGAAAAATAAAAAAAGAACAGCACAAAACCTCATGGGACCTGATTGTTCTTTATCGTGGCCAGCAGGGCAAGGGAGGGGATTCTGCCCCTCTGCTGGGCTCTGGTGAGACCCCAACTGGAGTTACTGTGTCCAGTTCTGGAGCCCTCAACATAAGAAGGACATTGAGCTGTTAGAGCAGGTCCTGAGGAGGCCACAAAGATGTTGAGAGGGTTGGAGCAGCTCCCTTCTGAGGACAGGCTGAAGGAGTTGGGGTTGTTGAGCCTGGAGAAGAGAAGGCTCAGGGGGGACATCATAGAAGCTTCTCAATACCTGAAGGAAGGGGCTACAGAAAGGCTGGGGTAGGACTTTTGAATAGGATATAGGACGGAAGGACTAGAAATAATGGATGTAAATTGGAAGAGGGGAGATTTAGGCTGGAGAGAAGAAAGAAGTTCTTTGCTGTGAGGGTGGTGAGACACTGGAAGAGGTTTCCCAGAGAGGCTGTAGATGTCTCATCAATCCCTGGAGGTGTTTAAGGCTAGGCTGGATGAGGCACTGAGCAACCTGGTCTGGTGGGAGGTGTCCCTCACCACCCTCACTGTAAAGAATTTCTTATATCTAGCCTGGATCTATCCTGTTCCAATTTGCATCCATTATTTCTAGTTCTTCCATCACAGATCCTATTAAAAAGTCCTACCCCTGCCTTCCTGTAGCCCCCTTCAGGTATTGATAAGCTCCTATGAGGTCCACCCTGCAAAGAAAGCCACAGGGGAGCAGTACCCCTATAAGGAGGTGATCCAGAGCATGAGCATCTTTGGCTGCCTGATTTTTGACCTAGGATAGGATTAAAAGCCTAGAGAAGAGGTTCAAGCAAGAGTCAGCTCTTGTACAAGAAGCTTGGAGCAAAGGCAGGTTGTGGAAGAGGTAGGTGGGAATTGTGGGACTATTCTATGGGATGGAGTAGGGCTTGTTGTGATAGGGCAAGAGGTTAGGGCTTGAAACTTAACAAGGGTAGATTCAGGCAAGATTTAGGGAAGATAGAGACACCGGACCAGGTTTCCCAGAGAGGAGGTAGATGCCTCATTCCTGGAGATATGTCAGGTTGGACAGGACTCTGAGCAACCTGATTTGGTTGAAGATATTGGGGAGGCAGGACCAGACGAGCTTTAAAAACCCTCTCCAACCCAAACTATTCTATGATTCTATGGAATAGATCCAAGATGAACTAAATCAGTCAAGATAAAGTGGAAGTGAGATGCCTGGCTTTTTGTTTAGTTTTTTGGCAGGGGGCTATAAATCAGTTGTGGGGGAGGAACAGAGAAAAATAACAAAAAAAAAGGAGTTATTTTTCAAATAACAAAAAAAAGGAGTGAGGGTGAAAGATCACCATCTCAGACAAGGGGACAATAACTGGATGCTTATACAGCAAGGGCAGGTGAGTGTCAGGTGTTGGTCCAAATGCTCCAGTACCTTTTGCTCTGCATATTCAAGCATTTTACACCCAAAAGAATGAACTTGAACTTCAGCAGAAAAGAAAGTCAATATCCAAAAATATCCTAAAGCTCAACAGTGAAGGGCTCTTCCAAAAGCAGAAATGAGATGGGAGGGAGAGGAGAAGAAGGGGAGGAGGCAACCGGGTATTCTTTATCAATAACCACTCCAGGTTTCAAAGAACCTGTCAGATCTCAGCAGCTGCAAAAGGAAAACCTCTGGGTTGAAAATGCTGCCATTGAGGTTTATTGAATGCACCTGCTTTTTCTTTTTTTGTATCCCCTGAAAATATTTGCTGGATTCCTTTTCCTGTTGTGACATTGGAGTAAATGATTTGCTGATGAAAACTTTTGCCTGACACCAGTAACACTGTATATTTCCACTGAATAAATCTGCCAAGTTGTAGACAGCAGCTCTGCCTTTGTGCCAAAGCATGTTCCCAAACAGCAGCTTCTGCTCAAAGCTGCATTTTAAACTATAGAAAGGAAAAAAAAAAAGCACAACCCAGGTCTTAATTTAAATGCCATCATTTTAGTTACCTGCCCCTGAGCCAAAGATGTGTCTTAATGTCTTCACTCCCCTCTGGAAGGGAGAATTGGTTGGAAGAGGTTGCCCAGAGAAGCTGTGGATGCCCCCTCAATCCCTGGAGGTGTTTAAGGCCAGGCGGGATTGAGCAACCTGGTGAGGTGGGAGGTGTCCCTGCCCATGGCAGGGGGGTTGGAACTAGATAATCTTGAAGGTCCTTTCAATCCCAAACTATTCTATGATTTGCAGAGCTTCCAGCATCCTGCAGAAAGTGTTGATGGGGTTTTCCAGCCTTCTTCTTCACTGTTGGGGTGGATCCATACACACTGTCCATATTGGCAGGGAAAGGATGGACTTTGGAGAAGTAATGGATGTAAATTGGAAGAGGAGAGATTTAGGCTGGTGAGAAGAAAGAATTTGTTTGCTGTGAGGGTGGTGAGACCCTGGAAGAGGTTGCCCAGAGAGGTTGTGGATGTCCCCTCAACCTCTGGAGGTGTTTAAGGCCAGGCTGGATGAGGCATTGAGCAGCTTGATCTAGTGGGAGGTGTCCCTGCCAATGGCAGGGTGGTTGGAACTGGATGATTTTGAAGGTCTCTTCCAACCCAAACCATGATTCTATGAAGGGATCAGCCCTTTGACCACTTGTGAGCTCCTTGGTATCTCCTGTAACACCTGAGCCCTGCCTTGCTCTTTTCTTTAGCTCCATTAATGATGTGGGGAAAACAAAAGGTTTTGAGTTAAGAAAATGTTTCTTTGGCTCAAGATGGTTTATTTTGCCTTGCTAAAAAAAAGGGGGGGGGGGGGGAATAATGGTTTTGGACAATTCAGCCTTTTTTGCTCTCCTTATTTTGGTTCTGGCCACCTAACTGAAAATATCAATTATTTCCACAGCCTCAGACACTCTGCCAAACTTCTGCTCCTCATGACTACAGCTCCAGTACAACTTTATGAGTTTGTTATCACAGCAGATTCAGCTGTTTGGCTTCTGCAAACAACATTTTACTGCACTTTCTGGTTTCTCATGCCTCTTCTGAGCTTGGTGGTGCTAACTGCACCACTCCCTCCACATCTGCCATCTGAGCTTTAAATGACCTGAGCTAGGCACTGGCCAGGCACTCCTCTTTCTGCTGGAGCTCTGCTTTCCTCAGCCTTTCTGCTCCTTCCTTGTGTTGTCCAAGGTGCAGCTCAGTAATTGCCACCAAACCCCAAGCAGCTAAATCACTGCTGCTCCTCAAAGCTGACACAGAGGACAAAGTTCTCCATGCTATCAAACAACTCTTTGTTTTCCAAGAAGGTCCTCAGGCTGCCTCTGCCATGTCACAAGTGGGGTGTGTTTGGTTCTACTCCAGAATGTGCAAAACTGGGATGAAGCAGCTTGTGGCAGAATTTATGACAATCTCAGGTGTACCAGCAAACCTGCTGCTGGTAGGACAGATGTAGGACAGGCTAGCGAGGGAGCAGAGCACAACACTTCAATGCTCAAATGATGGATGGAGATTTCAAGAGTTAAAGAATAGCCCCACTCCCCATATAGTATAGTATATAGTCAAAGGTATAATTTTCCCCAAAGTTCCTTTAAAGAGCTGTAAAAGAAAGACCAAAGGCAGGAGGGAGGGCAGGTCCCAGCACCAGAAGACTCTCCAGACTATAATCCGTGTGTTTTTCATGCCTTTAGCTGGACTAAGCCATGATTCTTACTTCCCACATCAGGGGTGGCCTAATATCTCCAGAACTTTGGTGTATTGGGCTGTTTATGCAATTTTTGATGGCTAGAACTCAAATTTACCATAGATTTTGGACCACACCCCAAGGATTTGGAGCACACAGTTGGGATTTGACATTCCTCAACCACAACCAAAGATTTGGAGTGTGGTGCCCTGACGAAAAAAAAAGTATTTTCATAGAATCATAGAGACATAGAATCATTTTCCCTGATCAGCACATGTTTAGTCATGAAATTTACTCCTTCTGTTGTTTAGAGGATGAAGTTTGACTGCAAGCTCAGTGATGTTGGTTGGTGACACATCAGCCTGGGTGACACCAGGGCTATCATGATCTGGAGAAGAAGAGCATCTCAGATGTGACAGGCTAGTGAGGGAGCAGAGCACAATCCTTCAATGCTCAAACAGTGGATGGAGCCTTCAAGAGTTAAAGTATAGCCTCTGCTGAGCTGAAGAGATCGTTTTCCCCAAATTCCTTTAAAGAGTTGTAAAAGAAAGACCAAAGGCAGGAGGGAGGGCAGGTCCCAGCACCAGAAGACTCTCCAGACTATAATCCGTGTGTTTTTCATGCCTTTAGCTGGACTAAGCCATGATTCTTACTTCCCACATCAGGGGTGGCCTAATATCTCCAGAACTTTGGTGTATTGGGCTGTTTATGCAATTTTGGATGTCTACGACTCAAATCTGCCACAGATTTTGGACCACACCCCAAGGATTTGGTGTGCATTTTCAAATAAATTATATTTCTCAGCCACAACCAAGGATCTGGAGCCTGGTGCCCTGATGAAAAAAAAAAAGTATGCTCCCTGATCAGCACATGTTTATTACTGAAATTCACTGCTTCTGTTGTTTAGAGGATGAAGTTTGACTGCAAGCTCAGTGATGTTGGTTGGTGACACATCATCCACTGCACAGAATTCTCTAAAAAATAGCATTTCTGCCAGGAGAATTCTCCAGTTTGTGTTTTCCAGAGGTTTTGTTCATGCTGTGTTTTACTGCATAATGCAGGGGGTTTTGTTCATTAGATAATAGATGCTTTCGGTAATGAAAATTCATTCTGTGTAGCAGAAACACCACGAAGAAGTGGCTTCTTACAACCCTTCAAGGGCTCCAAAGTGGATACTTGTATGCTTTCATGTTTGATTCTTGTTCCACATCACTTCAGAGGCATAATTTTTGTTGACAGAAAATTGGCCAGGCTTAATAAAGCAAGGTATTTCTCTAGCAGCTCCTCAGCTCTTTCTAATACCTTGTCATTTGAGAAGCTCATTGACTTCATAGGCAGGATATGTTGGCACTAAATTTTCGAAGGCTTTGGGCTCTGTGGAAAGATAAACTACAGGAAACTTTTTTTTTTCTTTTTTAATATATGCAAAGATTACTCTTTCTTACTTCCCAAGTCTGCAGGAGGCTGAGCATCACTGTGGGTTGTTTCAGGGGGAAGAAGCAAGTAAACTCCCACCTCATGCCTGGGTGACACTAGGGCTATGATGGTCTGGAGAAGAGGAGCATCTCAGAGCATCTTCAGACAGAAAGCTGACCCACTTGAGGTAGCTCCAAGTCCCTTTAGAGATTTTCTGCCTCCATCTCCATGGCAGCTGCATGACTTCTGATAAAGATGCTTCCAGATGAACCAAAGCTCCAAGAGCTGAAGTCACCCAATCCTAAGGAAATAGATAGACTTTCTCCCTTGGGTATCACTGTCTCCCATTTTGTTTTGCAAGGAGAAGCAAAGCACTCATAAAGACTTCACAATCAGCTTGTCAGAAGATAATGAGTAAATTAGCAAATCACATGGACTCATATTTAAAGCAGGCAAGCAAGAAAAGAGAGAAGTATTTATCTATAATGTAGGCTCAATCAGCTGCCTGGCTTGGAGGGATGTGGCTGTCAAATGATTTGATCACTCAGATGAGATCTAAAATTGCAGGAAACCAATCAAATATCAAAACTGAGCTCTCCAAAATAACAAATTATATACACACCCACACATGTATGCATTAAAAAATTAAGATGTATATGCAGGGAGGGTTGGAACTAGATGATCTTTAAGGTCCCTTCCAAGCCAAACCATCCTATGATTCCATAAATACTCCAAGAGCATCAAGTAGCAAGGAGGGAGGTAGGTGGACCTGTTTCTTTGAAGTCAAAGCTCCACAGATTCACAGAATAACATTAATAATAGTAATCTGGAAATATTGAATTTTGCATGTCAGCTTCCCCCCAGGGATTTCCAAACATGTATTTCAGTGAATTACAGCTTCTGTAAGTTTATGGGCAGCACTTGGCTTCCTGTGAATGACAGAAGCCTGTCCACACCCTCAGCTCAACCTCTGAAATAGTTTCCTCAGTTCCTGCAAATGAAAATGGGGCAAATACTATGCCCAAAACCTACTTCTGTCCCTCCCATGCTGAAATCAGATGTATAGACGTGCTCCTCAGATGGGTTGAGGAAAATCCCCTTGCACAAACATTGCACACTCAGGTTTGGGTCTGTCAATTCCCCCCTCCTCCATTGCCATAGAGTCAGGAAAGCACTCAGCTGGGAGCACCAAGAAAGGTCAGAGCATTTGCTTTAGCATTTTACTGGAAGAATAAGCAGCCTGGCTCTCTGGAGTGCCAGGGACAGTGATCTAGTGGACTGCACACAGGACCAGAGGCTATAAATTCCTAAGTCTTAATCCTTGTGCTGACAATTACTTCTCCTGTGACCTTGAGCAAATTGCTTAACCTCTCTGCTCCTTCCTTTCCCCCTTTTGAACTTGGGAATCCTGCCTTGGCAGGCTGTTGTTGGCTCTAAGGGTGTGCAGAAATGTCCTGATGGTGTCTATGGTGTTCTGTTACCTCTTTCAGTGTCTATAGATGATCACTGGCTGTTCAATATCTGATGGGGAAACCTCAGGCAGCAGTTTGATCTCCAAAAGAGGTCAGCAGGAAGGAGGGGTAAATGCAGGAGGTTATGTGAGATCATTGACCCATCAAGATATCTTTCCTGATGTGGGATGTGCTGTGAGAGCCATGGAAGGAGTGGAGGAGTGTGTACATCATTGTCTGTTCAGACCAGAAGGAGGTTACAACCCTTTTCTCCACCTGATTGTCCACTGAAGAAAGCTGGGCTGTGGCTTAGAGGTGGAACAAAGCTTCTCAGCAAAGATCTGGAGAAACTGCCTTGTGAAGACAGGCTGGACAATGTTTTTTAACTAGAGCAGAGTGGGTTTAGCTCAGTGATTAGAAGGAAATTCTTTACAGTGAGGGTGGTGAGGCACTGCAACAGCTTGCCTAGAGTGATGCTGGTGGCTGCATCCCTGGAGACATTGAAGGCCAGGCTTGATGAGGCTCTGAACAAACTCTCTGATGCAAGATAGCTTGGACCGGA
Organism: Turnix velox; assembly: GCA_013400935.1. Taxonomy (NCBI): domain Eukaryota; kingdom Metazoa; phylum Chordata; class Aves; order Charadriiformes; family Turnicidae; genus Turnix; species Turnix velox. Next base: position 16,320 of record VZTY01029982.1, on the reverse strand, counting down.
TGACCTTTAAAGGTCCCTCCCAACCCAAACCATTCTGTGGTTCTGTGATTCTTGTTTTCTTTCAAACCACAGACAGGTTCTTTTAACTTGGCATAAACACTGCAGCATCCTGTTTCTCTTCCTGAGCAACGTTCTCCTTCATGGTGCTCACCCCAGGTGCTGTCAGCACAGCCTTTTCCCTGACTCTCTCCATCACAGTACCACTGAGAGAGGCAGGAAATTTCCCTGAGACAGCAATTTCTGAAAGGGTTAAGGATCCACTTCCCAATTATGTCTCTAATTGGCAACAGCAAGGGCTGAATTCCAGCTGCAGCAGGAACAAGCAGCTTGGTTCAAGTCATCTCTTCTTCACCTGCTATTTGTTCCTGCAGCAGTTTGCCAGTAAAGATGTGTGCAGACCTTGGACCTCAGCACAGAAGGAATCTTTAAAGCAGCACATATTTATGGTCTGAAGGAATTTCATGTCAGGCTACCTCTTCCATAAGGTCCTCATTTTGGAGTGCCCAGACTCACCTGCAATAAAAACAGAAGCACAGATGAACAAACCTCCTCAAACAAAATCCAAATCAAACTTGAGAGACCCAGTGAAAATGCCAGCACTTAGTTTTGGTGGTGTTTTTCTGTAACCAGTTTGTAGTCATTAATTTTTCCAAATTTGGGACAGAAGGTGAAATATCCAAATAGTCCTGCTGCTACAGCCCCTCCCCAGCCTTCTTGTAGACCCCCTTCAGGTTCTGGTTGGCCACAATCTTCTCCAGGCTGAGCAGCTCCAGATCTCTTTAAGTTGTTGAGTTTAAAAATCTCCTGGATTATGGCACACTGAACTTTTCCTATGGCAGAAGGATTTCAGGCTCTCCCCTGAAGACAGCTAAGAATTTATTTAGAAATTCTTCCAAAGAATCTGTTCAGCATTCAGCAACCCACCTTAGTTATCCTTCCTATGGCCATCCTACCTCTCCATGTACAATCTCACCCCAAAAACCAGCTGAGATGATTAGTTGTTAGGACGTAACACATAGCCAGGAACTCTCACATGAAATCCAAAGATAAAATCTAGATTAAAACCTGATTTCCCACTGAAATCGTTTAAGCTCAAACTAGGAATGAATTTGGCTGAGAGTCATTAACTGGTTTGTGCATCTTGCAGTTCTTTTGCCTGGAAGTCATTAAATACTCATTTATTTGTGTCAAAACAGTTTTACACCAGGGTCAGTATCTGGCATGGGAGGAAAGAAAAGCAAACTCCCCCAAAAAGTGCCAGGAAGCTGTAATCCTCAGAGAGTTTTCTCCAATCTAAATTGGAACTACCTCGGTAGCAGGAGGTTACTTGAGGATATTTTAGCAGGAAGGAGCAGAACACATCTTCCATTCTCTGATTTTGGGAGAAAAAGGGGTTGAATCTTAGGGTAGGGACATATATGGACCACTGACCAAACCTGAGCCGTCACTTTGCCTTTCAAAAAGGTTCATTTTTTTTCCCCCAAGCTGCTTTTAAAAGCTCATTTGCCAGAGTCTCTGCACTTCTAAACTATGACTGGCAACACCAGGAGCAAAACAGTCTGAAGAAAGAGGATTTTTCTCCTCAGATTCCTGACTTGAGCAGAAATAGGCCGTGCTGGAAATAGTGCAAAACCCCATCTTTCTTGAAATCTTTCCAGCCCATTTTTGCAGACTGCAGGCATTTGGGCAGCCCAGATGAACTCTGGATAACCACCCAAATTTCTGGGTTTGCCCCTGGCTAAAAATATCCCAGACTGGAGGGCACTGTCTTGAGCTGAGCCTGCAAGCATTTTGAAATTCACCCAGCCCTGGCTGAAGGGATCATTGCAGTCTGGCAGGGAATGAAATCTCTGTTCCAAACTGCAGCTATTTTTAATATCATTTCACCAAAGCCCTGCTGGAGACTGAAGAGAAAGTCACTTTAACCTGAAGAGAATGATCACTCATTTCCTATTCTTGAAGAAGCATTTGTACACACTGTCTTGAGGTGAACTGGATACAGATCAGCAACTGTTAAGGTCTTTAATCTTGATGTAGAGTGAAAAATACTAGTGATGATGATTTTAAAACCCACTAAATTCTGCTGCAATTTTTAGTTACCACCTACCCATGGCCTCCTACTTGCTCCAGGAAACCAGCTGGCTTTCCCAGCTGCTCTGCAGGGAGCTCTTCACAAGCATAGAATCATGCAATGGTTTGGGTTGGAAGGGACCTCCTTCAAGATCATCAAGTTCCAAACCGCTCTGCCATGGGCAGGGACACCTCCCACTACATCAGGTTGCTTAGTGCCTCATCCAGATTGAGGTAGGACTTCTGAATAGAGTCCAGGATGGCAGGACTAGGAGTGAGGGATGCAAATTGGAAGAGGGGAGATTTAGGCTGGAGAGAAGAAAAAAAGTTCTTTGCTGTGAGTGTAGTGAGACACTGGAAGAGGTTGCCCAGAGAGATTGTGGATGCCCCCTCAATCCCTGGAGGTGTTTAAGGCCGGGCTGGATGAGGCATTGGATCAGCCCTGGTGTAGTGGGAGGTGTCCCTGCCCATGGCAGAGAGGTTGGAACTGGATGATCTTGAATGTCCCTTCCAACCCAAACCATTCTATGATTCTCTTCTCACTCTAAATCCCTCAAAAACTCTGGAATGTGTTTTGGTGAGAGGCTCAGCTCAGCAGTATAGCCCAGACATCCATCCTACTGCTGTCCTGAACATAGAGGCAAACATAAAGTGTCTGCTACAACCCATGACTTGCATCATTTTTAACCTTCTGCTCCAGGAGCTGTGAAAGCAGGGTTTGTAGCAGGAGGCCACCAGCTGATGAATGGTGGCTGTTTCCTTCTCCTTTACTCTGTGACAGCCTCCCTAACTTAATCACCATCACACAGACATGGGCAAACAAATCTTTGCCCAGCTCAAGAGCCTTGTGTTTTCCTACAACATGGGTCACTGTGGCACAGCAGACCAAGCAAAACACTAGGGTGCTTTTTCAAGGGTTTCTTACAAATCAGCCCATCACAGAGAGGGATTTACTACCCACAGCACAGTGGAAGCCACTTTCCTCCTGCCAGCAGGCTAAAATGCCAACTTTACTCCTCAATGAGGAGTTTTATAGGTAGATCACACAGAATGTCAGGGATTGGAAAGGACCTCAAGAGATCATCTAGTCCAGTCCCCTAACCCAGATCAGGAAGGCATCCAGGTGGGGTTTGAATGTCTCCAGAGAAGAAGGAAACCCCACACCTTCTCTGAGCAGCCTGGGAGAGAAGCAGAAGTGAGGAGACAAGTGGAGTCTCTGCAGAGAAGACACTGCATTGCATCTCCTGCTGGGACAGAGTCCATTTGATGTGAGGATTATGCAGAGCAGAGCTGAGCAGAGCATTCTCCTCACTGCACAGCTTTACCTTTGTGCCCAGGATTAGATACAGCATCTAAACCAATCTGATTCACAATGAATTTGGGAGGAATGAGCCCCAGAATTTGGGAGAAGAAGGTGTGTTATCTGGAGCAGACCACCCTTCATTTAATAACCCCTCCTTCACAGTAAAGAGAAAATTCCACCTCCCTCCATCCCCTGTGCTTGTCTCTGCTCTCTATCTTCAGAAGAACCGTCAGTTGGCAGCATTATGGGTTCTTCCACCCCTTCCATTCAGCATGGACTGGCCTCTAACAGCTTTATTTCCCCTTGTTTCCCCACAAAACTTTGCTGCCCTTGCCTTCTCCCCCCAAAGAAAGGTTGACAGCCTTTGGAGCTTTCTGTTTTTCCTTCCCTTTCAGAAAGTCAACTTAGTTTCAATTAGAAAAACAAACTGCAAGCACACAATGTGGGTTTATGGTGAGTTTCTCATCCACTGGCACCCTGAAGTCCTTCTCTTCTGGGCTGCAATCAAGCCACTATCCACCAAAAAGATCACAATGAAGGGAACTGCTTTATTTTTGGATTCATATACATAAAAAATAGGATTGTATATGACTGAATAGCCAAAAGGAGAGATTTTTTTACATTCTGCCAGAAGCATGGTGGATTTATTCCTGCCTGCTTAGTCAGATGCTGGGGCAGGGGAAGCAGGAGGAGATGTCAGAGCAGAGGAAGAAGATGCTCTCTGTGAGATCACGACCTCCATCCCAGTGTCATTTCCCCCCTCAGGCAGTGATCTTGTTACATCTCATCAGCTAAGCAGAGGTCAGCCCTGCTCAGGCAAAGAAGCTGCTTGAATAGGGAACTTGTAAGGAGAAAAGTGAGAAGCTGGTGGCTGGGCAGGTGATATTATTCCCTCGGAGTCAGTACAAAAGCTGTGCCCTCTTAAAAATCCTCCCTGCATCAGCTGCCACTCCAACCCTGCCCCTGGGGTGAGTGAGAGCCAGAGGCTGCAGTTATTAACAACATTTCTTCCCAGAGCAGAGGTGCTAACCCCACTGCCCTGCCCAGGCAGTGTGCCAGCTGCTTACTTCTGTCCCCAATATCTCCTCCCTCCACTTCCCATAGGAAAGGTCACGCTTTTCTTCACTCTCCTGGACAGTGTTTGTGGGAGGCTTTGCTTCAACCAGCCCATGAGAAAGAAAATTAGATCTATGTGCTGTTGTTGTGGAAGGGTTCTACTTCTTGAAAAAGGGAAACAGTGAAAAACCAAGAAATAATCACAATCCTGGTTCTCCTGCCCTTCTTTCCTTGTGTCCCAGGCTGTCTTCTTGAGGAGAGGGCACTTGTGCCCTTCCCATCCTTGGCATAAGGCATAATTTCCTTTGATCCCCACTGTCTGCCAGGAGGAAGGGCATTTATTCCCTTCCAGAAGGCTCTTCTTGCCTTTGGGTGAGACACTGGAAGGGAGTTGTGGATGTCCCCTCAATCCCTGGAGGTGTTTAAGGCCAGGCTGAATGAGGCATTGGATCAGCCCTGGTGTGGTGGGAGGTGTCCCTGCCAATAGAACTAGATGATCTTGAAGGTCTCTTGGGTCTTGGATGATCTTGGGTCTCTCCAACCCAAACCATTCGATGATTCTATATGCTGAAGAACTGGATGTGTCCTTCTGCTGTGGTTCTTGTCAGCAAGTTCTTGTAAAGAGGGGAAAACAATTCTGTAAAATCCTTTACAGAGGTGCAGGACTCACTGCTATGGAAAGAGGATGAGATAAAAAAACCTCCCCAAACCTCATGACCTCTAAATGACAATTGAACTTGAAAATCTGCAGCTAAATGGTGAAATAGTTAGCAAGATGAGGCAATTTGGCATTTAATCAAAACCCTACTCTTAGCTCTGTTAGTCTTGTCTACATTGTAGTGCTGCATCTCATGCCAGAAGGTGTTTTTGCTTAATGATTTAACTTGGAATTTTCTAAAGTGGAAGATGTTTCCTAACCCCCTCTCAGTGCTAAGAGGAAGGCTGAGGCAAAGTCCTGAGGACAAACCAATCCAGCACAAACCTGGCACCAGCCAGAAAGTTTTGCTCAGTCTTCACATTAAAGGTGGATCCCTTCACTCAGTGCAAAGAAGTCCTTTTAGAAACAGCCAAAAGCAACACAAAGTTCCACTTGATGGTCTTGAAAAATATTTTTTTTGTGTTGGCTTTCCCGGTCATCTATAAAGTGCCCTGCCCCAAAATAGTGCTGGGTGAACATTAGTAATTTCCTGAAATAAGAGATTCTCTCAAATCTCCTTCATTTGTGTTTGTTGCTGTTGTGATTCTTCACCTACTGGCCTTTATCTAGTAAAGCAAAACCAGTTCAAAGGCAGCTCTGGAGGTCTGGAACAATTTTAATGACGAGGTGAAGTTAGAAGGTCTTGTGTATTATGAACTTAATGGGGCATTTTTCTCATTTACCCTGACATCCTTTACATGGAGCTGTGAAAAGGGAAAAGGTGCAGATAGACAAGTCATCACCAGGGACTGATTTATTAAGAAATAGCTGCCCCTCACCTGGAGGTGAAGACCCAGTGGAACAAACAAATATTTAATAAACCCATCTAATCCTCCTAGAGTCACAGTGGGTTGAAGTCCCCATTGTCTTCTCCCATTTGCTTTACTTTGCATCATGAAACCTTTAGATAAAGAACAATGAGAAGAATAAATAAGAGAGCTGTGTGAATTACTTATTTTCCCTGGCTGGGGTGAAATTAGTTTGTAGCTGATCTGCAAAGAATTCTATTTCACATTTTTGGCAATCACTGTAGCATTTCCTTCAGCCTCAGATTACGTATTTTTTCTCTGATTTCATCATCTAGGAGTTTTCTCATTAAAAAAATCAATCCAAAGAAATATCAGAAGTGGTGGAAGTCAGTGGAACAGAATGGAACTTTTTTTTTTTTTCATTTTTTGAGGCCAGAATTAATTCAGATTATTTTTACTGGATTTTGTTTGCAGCGGCACAAATAATCCACTGAATTTTTCAAACCATTTTATTGCCAGAATATTTTCTCCAAGGTAAAAATTGTTCCTGTGAAGGGATTTTCCGAAGGCTCTGTTCATTCCCAGTGTTGATGCTGAAGCTCTTTATTCCAGGCACTTCAGGCTTCTGTAGAAAAAACAAAGCAATAAGCAGGAGACAGTTATAGTCACATAAAAGGGAACTTTATTATGGAGTGTTTTGGGGAGGTGTGGCCCTTTCTTTTGGAGTTTTGGGGGTATTTGAGACAAATCTAACATCTGAAAGACAAATTAAAAATATTTGGGTTTTGAGATTAAAGCATCCCACAATTTCCAGGGCAAATATTTTCTGCAACAGTTTGAGAGTTAAACATTTTCAAGACAAGTGTGTAAATCCCTTTGTGCCTACTTTCCCAGAAACTGGGATAGACTATTTTAAGGTTACAGTGGATGACAGACAATACATTGGAGCTGGTCAGGAAACAAGAGTCAAACCAAGAGCTGCAGTTAACGTGGGCAGCCAAAAATAAGCAGCTGAGTAACTGCAAGTTAGAAAGGAAATGCTCTGTTTAATGCATTAATTTTATCCCAGGAAGTGATGTCAAACCATTGTCAATGGGAAGTGGTGGAACCCAAGGGGTTGTGCAATAAGAACCCTCCCAGCCCAGTGCCTGGTGGATGAACTTGACGCTCACTTACTGCAGAGCTTCCACCCTCCCCTAATGATTCTCCCAACTTCAAGACCCCAGAGACTGAGAAACAAAACGACCTTGTGAAGGTCATAGAGAAAACCTGGAATAAAGCTGGTGTGCAACCAAGAGACATGAGATTTTTCAGGAAAATTTTGGGATCTGCCACACTGCCAACATCCCTTCTTATGGGCAAGCTTGGGAGTCAGAGACCTCATGTTTTAGTGCATCTATTAGATACAAAAGAAGCTGTCCACGAATTATTTTATTATAAATATCTGTGGGTATGCTAATTGTTAAAGCTGCAGCAGTCCTTCTTCACTTTTTTTGAACAGGTAGCACTACTCTTTAAGCTTTAGAACACATTTCTTATTGCATTATGTAGATGGAAATGCATGCAGGAATGGAGAAGTAGCCTCACAATCATGCATTTTGGACTCATTGGTTTGAATTTTGTGGACACGGGTTCTTTTCCCTCAGTTTTTCATTATTATTTTGGGCTGCCAGATTATTTGTCCTGCCTGAAAACAAATAGGGAGCATGGGAGAAAAAAAAAAAAAAGCTTGCCTTTTTCTTCCCAGAAGAAAAACCCTGTGCTGAGAGCCACCAGGTCTTCATTTTCATATGTCTGTTCCACATAAGGCTGCCCATTATTTCTGTAAATCAAACAACCCCCTCAGTCCCTGGAGGTGTTTAAGACCAGGCTGGATGAGGCACTGAGCAACCTGGTGTGGTGTGAGGTGTCCTTGCCCATGGCAGGGGGGTTGGAACTGGATGATCTTTAAGGTCCCTTCCAACCTAAATCATTCTATGATTCAAGTTGGGGAAAGGCAGGCAGGGAAATAAATCACAGGGTTGGTGCCTGAACAGCTCTTTGATAGCATTAATGCACCATGATGGCCACAGAGTGACTTTTGAAGAGGGTTGTGAGGAGCTCAGCCCCAGAAACTGGGAAATTCACAGCTCTGGTTAAATTGGAAATGGCTGGAACAAGAGAAAAGAGAGAATCAGTGGGGGGACAGAGACACTTTTCTAAGGAAAATACCAGCAGCTGTTGTCCTGTAGTAAAGATTAAGGCTGTCCAGGGCTGAGCAGATACCAGTGCAAGGACAGTGATAAAATGTTGAGTCTGTTTCCCCACAGATCCCAGACAGCCAGACGCTGTGTATTTCTGAAGGTGGGGGAGAAGCAGAGCCCTAGGACAAAGTGATGGCACTGTCATGAAGATAATCCCCTCCTTCCCCTCTGGATGTATTTTTAGAGCCATTTGTGGGTGAGGGAGGCCGTGCCTGAATTCCCTGTGGCTTTGTTCCCAGTGGGACACGTTCACACTGACCATCAGCCACAGCATCCTCCTCTCGCTGAGTCTGAAATGGAGATTTTCATCTTCAAAGGGGAAGGGAGGTTTGAAGGTTTGGAGGTTGGTGCAAGGTATGAAGCTGCCTCTCTCTGATCTTCATATGCCTCAGTTCTTCTGTGAAAACCTCAGCTAATTGCTGGCTATTTAATTTTAAAACCTTCCCCCATCCCTCCACGCCCCCCTTTCATAATGGAAAAGTTATGTGCCAAGTGAAGAGAAAGTAAAGAAATAGGAGGCTCTTGCAGGTACTAAAAATAGTATTTGTATGGTGACAGGAAGTCACTTCTCAGGAGACAGGGATTGAGTGGCTTCCACTCTATGGGGCTTTGCTGAGCCCAGCTAATTGCTGTTTGTTAAACACTTTGAAGATGGAAAAGCACCAGTTGGTTGCCAAGTTTCATTATGTGCACCCTGTTACCTAAGACCTTCAAACTCCACCAAAATCTTCCCTTCAAACGCCACCAAAATTTTCCCTTCAGGCTCCACCAAAATCTTCCCTTCAAACTCCACAAAAACTTTCCCTTTAAACTCCACCAAGATCTTCCCTTCAAATTCCACCAAAATCTTCCCTTCAAAGTCCACCAAAATCTTCCCTTCAGACTCCACCAAATTTTTCCCTTCAAATTCCAGCCAAATCTTCCCTTCAAACTCCACCACAATTTTTCCTTCAAATTCCACCAAAATCCCTCTAAATGGGGAGCAAGGCAGAGAGTACAAGTGTTAGAGGACTCTGGGATGGGAGCAATGCCACAGCAGCACTTTGCACTAATTCCTCTTACTCTGGGCTCAACACACACAACTCCACCTTAAATTTGCCAGGTTTTTTTTCAGAGACACTCAAAGAAAGAGTTCCTAATGATTTCCACCCACTGTTAAATCTACACGGTATAATTAGGACTCTTTTATGATGACAATTAAAAGGATACAGGATCCCATTATACTGTGTTTCTAACAAATGCAGTTGTGACCAGTGATAGAACAGGAACTTTTCCTGCTAACCAGCATTCCACACATCAAAAACATGGATGCAAACTCAGATGTAGATGTACCCCCAGGAGGAAAATGTACCACAAGGTAAAGGAATCTCTTAGGCAGCAACCTCCATCCTTCAAGGAGAAATGATTTAAGCAGATAGGACTAAATTCACTGGGAAAGCTCATGGGGTGAGATGCATCAATGTGATACCATCAATCTTTATTTTGAGAAGAAATTCTTGTCTGCAATCTTTATTTTGAAATGGACTAATACTGTTAATACAGCCAATATGCTCTCTCTTTTGTCAGATGAAGCAGTTAAAAGATCCTTCGTCACATTATTGCACTTGCCTTTGCAAGTCAGGCATTTCACTCAGTCAAATATCATCCCCAGGGGACATTTAGTTCTGAGCAAATTTTCACATTAAAAGTAGGGTTCTGCTCATGAGAAACAGAATGTCCAAGTCAAATAGGACAGGGCAAAGCCATAGATTTATGGGTTCAAGGCAAGGATTGAAATCGTGATTGCTGAAGAGGACTGCCTGCAGAATTAAGGATAAATTTGGCTCCTCCAATCATCTCAGGGGGATGCTGCTCATGGTTTTTTGATGATTAAAAGAGAAAGGTGTTTCTTAGCATTTGTAAACTCCAATTAGAAAGGCAACATTAGCCCTAGGGATGAAAGACCTGCAACAGACAGAGATAATACATTTTTTTCCCAAATCAAACTTGGAGTTAGTTTGGGAAAGAGTTTGCTACATCCTCTCTGTACCTCCTTGTTGAGATGCAACCAGAAAGCTACAAAAATGGAGTCTCCTGAGAGACTTTGATGACCTTGACGATCTTTGAGGTCCCTTCCAACCCAAACTATTCTATGATTCTATGACTTCCAAGATCCCATTTAGCTGCCCATCTGCAAGTATAACATCTTCTCTGGAACCTCCTGGGAGACTTTGCTTGACTTTGATGACCTTTATGATCTTTGAGGTCCCTTCCAACCCAAACTATTCTATGATTCTATGACTTCCAAGATCCCATTTATCTCATCAAGACTTGCACACTCACAGAGGGTGGATATTTGGGGCATCTTCTCTTGTTCTGTGCAATAGGCAAGGTCCAAGAGTCTTCACTGTGGAAGAACTGGAGGGGTAGAAGCTGGTTGTACCCACAGATCTTGCCTCATAGCAGCAAGAGGGTCACATCCAACCCTCTGCTTTTAGGAAGAGATTCAAAAGAACTGTGAGGGAAGGCTTCCTGTAAGAAAGGAGTAAATTTGAGCAAATAATCTTACTTTTCCTTCTTGAAGAACAAATCTGCAACACCACTGTGTGCTTTCTCATTGAGGCAACCAAGGCTGTACCTTTTTAAAATGCACATAAAAGTCAAATTAAGGTTCCATTCTGGGCAGTGGTGTCCTCCTGTCACAGCTAGTGAATCCACACATGGGCAACTCTTATTTTTTTTCTTTTTTTTTCCTTCTTTTTATCTGCAGTGCAGATTTCCATTACACATTCTGCACTTGTTTCACACACACACACACCCCACCATTCCTGCAGAAATCAATGCAAGTCCTGTGTGCAGAGGAAAAAAAAAAAAAGGCACAGAGAGATTTGCACCATGGATTAAGAGATTCTCCATGCTGATCAAAGAGGAATTTTGTCCCAGGTTTGTAGAGCACTTTTGAATCAGCCTTGATGAAAGGCTCCCTATAAAAATGTAAAGCCGCTGTTGTTGTTGTTAAGGCTCCCTTGGTACACAACAGGAGAAAAGATGCTGAAATTATAGCCACATATATTAATATTGATTAAGAAATAAGCAAATTCTTCTGAAATTTGTCCTGCCTTTCATTCTGTGCACTTGATCTCCTATTTCCAAACAGGGCACACAGCTTTCCTCCTACAAAATCACAGCCTTCAACTCCACCAAACCACAACTACAGATTATATATTATTATGTGTAATTTTGGAAATCTGTCTGGAATACACCACAAAAAGCAAGAATAAAAGGGAAAAAAAAAAAGAAGAAATAAGGACATTTGTATTTGTCAATGTTTCTCCAGACAGAGCCCTGAGGATATGATATTCTTAGAATAAAGCTTTCATTTCACAGCGCATCAGTGGGAAAATTAACAAGCTCTCCTCGTCCTCTTCCATAATTCATTTTCTTTGTTTTAGATATTGAGCTGAGCTGGTTGCAGGAACTTAAATAGATAAGCAAGATTTTAAACATGGGTTTGAATTCTGCCTGGTTGGGGTTGGTTAGGGATTTTTGGGGTTTTTTTCCTTTTTTTCCTCCCTTATCCTGCAAATTCCGAGTATCTAAACAAGAAGTCTCCTCGATTTATTTTAGCACTTAGCCTTTTAAATGGGGAATGCCATGATGAGGATGATTTAAAACTCATCAGAGCAGGCTCAATTCATTTCTAGTGCAAGGAGTGTGAACTGCAACTCCTCCAGCACCAGCAGCAATGTTCATTCCACAAAGTGAGGAGGCTGCTCCTCTCCAGTAGTGGCAACTGGAGACTGGGACACCAGAGAAAAGTTCCTTGGGGTGAGATCAGCTGCCACCAGTGCTTAAACTGAAACTCAATCAACTACAAGCAATTGCCTTAAAATTACATCAATTTTTTTTGCTCTTGCTTTCAGGAAATAAGAAGTTACATTTCTGCACGAAATCACCTAAATGCTTCTGAAGAAGAAGTGATATTAGTGATATTCCTGGCTCTGCTTTTCAGTCACAAAGTTCCCTCTGCCCTTACAAGTCCTGGGACTCTAGAAACAAAAAAAGAAAGGGCAAGCTGAATTTTCTCCCTGAGAAAATTCCTGCTTGAAAAGAAAAAAACCCAAAAAACTATTCTATGATTCTATGATTTCATTTGGCAATGCCTGTAGAGTGTTTCAAAAATTGTAATTCCCCAGTTGCACCATTCTGTCCATCTCAGGAGGGCTGAGCCAGAGGGAGGACACAGTTTGAGATGCCACCTGTCATAAATAGAATCATAAGATGGTTTGGGTTGGAAGGGACCTTCAAGATCATCTAGTTCCAACCTTCCACCTCCCACCACTCCAGGTTGCTCAATGCCTCATCCAGCCTGGCCTTAAGGACCTCCAGGGATTGAGGGGGCATCAGCAACCTCTCTGGACAACCTTTTCCAGCTCTGTCAGAGTGAAACTCTGTGAGAGAGATACTGAGAGAGGCTGAAGATGGTTTGCTGATGTCAACCTCTGTAGATGTATGGCTACAACACCTCTGGAGGACCATTACCATGATTGTGACCCCCAGAGCATGATGGGGTCTGCTGTAGGGTAGAAGATCTAGTTCTTCCCCATCCTATCTACAACTAAGAATCAACCTGAACATCTCTTACTCTGTAGCAGACTATAGTGAGGGAGCCAATCCCCTCTGCAGGTCTGCACCTGAGCTTTATACAATGGTGTGTGCTTTACATCCTTGCATAAACCTGTAGAAAATTACTAAAAACAACCAGCTCCAAAAGTTAAAGGAAGACCAAGCAAAAAATACTGTGTGCTGCAATTTTTTGGTTCAATGAATCTGCTTTGTGCCTGAGTCCCAGCCAGGCACAGCCAAGACACAGCATTTCCTTTGATGTGCACAAAATGTATTTGAAATTTGCCTGGGCTGCTGCTCCCTCTCATTTGATAGGGGAGCTGGGAATGGAAACCTTGCCTTCCCTGCACTTTTCATTCTTTTACTACCTCTGTGGTGTCACTTCTTATTTTTCTCTGGGGTGAAGTACAGGCTGAACTTTCTGAATCCTCTCTCGCTGAGACCGTTCCATGTCTCTAAACTCTGCCATCACATTTTAGCCACCCCCCTCTGGCTGCTATTACTTTTTTTTAGAGACCTGAACAACGGTATTCAAGGCAGGCATGTCCCTGCATTTAAAAATGTCATTGTGGTGTTTCTGATTACAAGGTATTTATTGCAATATCTACTATGTGAGCATGTTACCGAGCCACTTTTCATCCTCTACTCAAGGCTCTACTATCAGCCTTGCTTAAATAGGGGCTGCCAGGGCTGCCAGGCACTTCTGAGGAGAAGAGATGATAGCACTGATGATAGCATCCATGATCTGCTTGCTGGGATCTTCCCTGTTAGAGACTGGAGATCTTGCTTGGTGCTGGCTTCTTGCTCGGGGGCCTTTGTGTTCCCTGCACCAGATGGATATTGCAGCTGGCAACACCATTTTGCCGTTTAATTATTTAACATACTGCATGCAAATCAACCTTTGTCATCCAGGGATGGAGCAGGGTGTTTGTGGTGGGTATCTCACCTTTGATGTGCTGCTTTGCATTTCCTTCTTTGTAAGGCTGTAGAGATAGAGCCTGGTTGGTGCTACCTACATGTGTCCCCTCTTCTTTCTGTGTGCCTCCCATGCCTGAAGTCTTGCTGTTGTGACCTGGGACTACTTAGAATCATAGAATGGTTTGGATTGGAAAGTACCTTTAAGATCATCTAGTTTCAACCCCCCTGCCATGAACCACAGGATTGGGAATGGGGTTTCTTTTCCCTTTCCCAGCTTGGACAATGAAATTCTCCTACTGAAGGTAAAAAAAAGTTTATTTGCAGTGGAGCTCCAACCAGTTTCTCTGGGGAAGAAATTACCAGCTGATACAGCAAAATGAATCTGTTGAAATTTTAATTTTTGTTTGCTTTGTTTTCCTGTGTGATAGAGGAGCGCAATGGTTTCAGCATCAAACAGAGAATTGGGGGATGTATCATTACCTTGCCAGGCTGGCCAGGGTCCTGCTCCCAGGATGAAAGCCCCTTGGAAAGGCAGTGCAGCTTGATCACAGAATCATTGAATGGTTTGTGTTGGGGGAGTCACTGATGATCAGTGAAAAAAGTAGGGTGTGCAACTATCAGTTTGTTTAGGCAAGCAATGCCCCTGGGATGGAGACAATCACTTGCNTGAAATTCTCCTACTGAAGGTAAAAAAAAGTTTATTTGCAGTGGAGCTCCAACCAGTTTCTCTGGGGAAGAAATTACCAGCTGATACAGCAAAATGAATCTGTTGAAATTTTAATTTTTGTTTGCTTTGTTTTCCTGTGTGATAGAGGAGCGCAATGGTTTCAGCATCAAACAGAGAATTGGGGGATGTATCATTACCTTGCCAGGCTGGCCAGGGTCCTGCTCCCAGGATGAAAGCCCCTTGGAAAGGCAGTGCAGCTTGATCACAGAATCATTGAATGGTTTGTGTTGGGGGGGGCACTGATGATCAGTGAANGTTGGGGGAGTCACTGATGATCAGTGAAAAAAGTAGGGTGTGCAACTATCAGTTTGTTTAGGCAAGCAATGCCCCTGGGATGGAGACAATCACTTGCCCAGGACAAGGCCACTAACATAGAATGTGGAGCTAAGATGGGTGGCAGTTTCAAACATGGTTACTGACTTCACATATGTCTTTCCCAGTTTCTTTCTTTATGGCACTGAGCAGCCTGATCTAGTGGGAGGTGTCCCTGCCTACGGTAAGGGGGTTGGAGCTCAATGATCTTTAAGGTCCCTTCCAACCCAAACTATTCTATGATTCTATGATTCTATGATTCTATTATATTTGTTTGACTGGGCTGAGACTTCTTGATTTCTGGTAACACCTGCAGCTGCCATCAAAAGGACCTTGCAAGTGTCCTCTCAGTGCAGCAAATCTGGTAGAAGTTGAATAAGTCAGTAGAAGCATTTTTATACAAGGGTTTATGCCAGGCTTTACGAAAAAACAAAGGGTATTTCCTACACCATTGGGCATGAGCTGCCCCCAGCGCCAGGTCTTGGCAGAAGTGACCCTGCATGAAAAAAGCTCAGACCCTCAAGGAAAAGAATCTCTAGGTTAGAATCTCTAGGTTAGAATCTCTAGGTTAGAATCTCTAGGTTAGGGAGGAAGAATCATTGGGGAAATGGGACAAGGGAAGCATTTCAGACCACCACATCCTGCTGATGAGCTCCTGTCCTGTGAGGAATAATATGGGGAGATGATAATGTGCCATTAGAGTTGTGAGAAGGGCCCCTCAAAACAGCTGCTCCCACAAAGATCATGAGCAGAAGAGCAGAACCCAAGTCAACCTGCAGATTAGTTTCAAAGGAAAAAAAGCAGCAACAACAAAAACATTAATACAATTTAGTGAGATAAGAGCAAGCCCAAGCTGCACTGATTGCAAACAACTGGCAGAGCCTGGGATATAAGGAATCACTTCCTGCAGCAATTTCCTCTTATTAAAAAAACATTTAGGCATTTCGAAGCTTTTAATTTCCCCTTTTTTAACTCTGGGTCTTATTTTTAACTCTGTGCTCTCCTCAAAGACACTGTCCAGCCTTGCTGAATAAATGGCCATGTCAGGAGGAATCTGCATCCCAGCATCCTTGCAGAGAACATCACCCAGAAAATTATACTGGATTTTTCTTGAAGCAAGAAAATTCACAAGACCACTTAGAAAACACCTTCAGCCTGTCCTCAGAAGGACATCTATGTAGCACCCTGTTTTTCAACACAATTTGAACCTGTTAAATCTCCTAGATCCACTGAAATACAAAATATCAATAAAATAAGACTCCAAAGCCATCTTAAATAAGACCTGGTATTAATTTCTCCTCCAGTAGAACTATCATTGGGGATTGTGAGTTTTCCTTTTATTTATTTGACAATACACCAGTCCAACTAAAGGATTAAAAAGGAGGTTTCTTTCTGAAACACCTGAAATTAATTTTTAGTTCTGTTGTTTTCTCACGTGGGAAAAAAAAAAAGGGGGAAAAAAATAAAATGTGATTTGGGTCAAAATTTGGGTCAAACGTTTAGCTCAACTAAAAATAAAACAACATTTATTTTGATTTAAGCAGGCTTCCAACCTAAGCACCAGCTTGAAACAAAAAAAAAAAAGGAATATCCCCTTTTGCCAACATGAAGGAGAGACTGAAGATTTTTTTTTCTTTCTT